>JAODPA010105161.1:0-20508 GCA_025585075.1 Nepenthes mirabilis
AATATCATCATACTTCAATTAAAATACATACAAATAAAAATAATAAAATCGCATTCCTGAAAAAAATATCATCATGTAAAAACTGCGTATAATTTACCACGTAACCCCAAACCGGCATATTAAACTTTTTTCAAAACATCACAACCATTCATTACAACGTTGGAGTAGTAGAAAAGAAAAAATTATAAATTGTTTGATAGCCACATGTTTTAAAGTACAAATTGTTTAATAAATTTTAATCTTTGCTCCGATGGAATACTAAGTAGGTCCATCATTAGTGTCGGATCACGTATGCATTTCATATATGCTGCATTTCTTTCACTCGTCGATAATGAACGAATTTCAGCTAACATATTATATAACTGCGCCGTTTGCTCCTGCGTGTTGTTTTCTAAACTTTTGCTCAACATTTCACCGAGCTTCCCAATATTTGTAGTCAATGAATCAGCTGTGTGGATAATAGAATCAACTATTTTTGTCATATCTGTACTGGCCTTCCGTTTCCTTCCCTTGGATGTCCCTGATTTAGTTGGAGGTGACACATGCGGTACATTTTGACTCAGCGAATCATTAGTGCCAAGTAAGTCTTCAATCCCCACTTCTGGAATATCATTCACGCTCCACTGTTCGTTCTCTGGTTCATTAAGTTGCAACTCAGCAATAATGTCCTCGACAACTTGTGCATCTGCTCCTATTGTACGATCTTTACCTTAAATAATTGACAAATCTTTGAAATATGGGAACGATTTTTTCCTCCAGATAGCAGCTCCCTTGTGGCTCTATCTCCAAACGCAAAATATATCACAGTCATTGTTAATATATAATAGATGCCAGATAAATAAGTAATTTTAAGAAGCAATTAAAAATGAAAAACAATTACATACCGATATGTACGCATTCCACACGTGTGGTTCCGCAACAACCATTTTCCGTGAATCATCCCACCCAAATCCGGAAGTATTTGTACCCCTTATCATATCATATACAACACTCCAATCCTTCTTAAACGTCTTGATCCTGGAAACAATATGTGAGGTTGCCTTCAAAGACGAATTTGACAATTTTTGTCGTAACATCCTCTCTAACTCAAGCAAATAACCTGACTTGAAACCATTATCAGCGTTGTGTGTACCGGTATTATATAACTCAACCATACTAGCAACAAGAGCTTCGTCTTCATGGATCTCCCGTCTTCTTTTACTATCCTTTTCTGATTGTGACATTTTTAACTACTTTTATCTGTTATAATAATGGTGAAAGAATGAATCCAAAAAGTTTTAGCCACAGATGCCATATGATATGAAAAATAATTTTGATAATTATGACAATAAACATATAACATTCGAATAAGTGAATATAAAATTGATGATATGGAACAACAAACATATTAATATCAGTACTCATATTAACTATGACAAAATTCAATGATTTCTCCATTCGTTGAACATAGAATTTGCCAAATTATTCCTAAATGTACTCCAACCATCAGTAGGATCTAATTGTGCTATCATATCTGCATCTTCGTCACGGAAGTCCTCATGATGCATGTTGTTGTATTCATCCTCGATAGGATCATATTCCATCTCATTTCTTATAAAATTATGCAGTAGGCAACAACAAATGATAACTCGACTATGTGTTCTGACGGGATAAAATGGACTTCTAAGGATTTTCCACCGCATTTTCAGCAATCCAAAACACCTTTCAATAACATTACGAGCAGCGGTATGTTTCATATTGAAAAATTCTTCCGCTGTTCTTCGCTGATGGCCTTGACGCCATTCATTTAAATGGTATCTCTACCCCCTAAATGGTGCAAGAAATCCATTGCATTTTTATTGCTTATGTGATTAATAATCCCAGAACAGACCAATTGAACACAGCCAGTGTTCATCTCAATTTCCACCAGTGTACATCTCAATTTCCATCTCAATTCCTCCACCTGTGTCCATTCCTTTTATGACACCAGAACACACCCATATTTTGCATGAACACAGCCGACACTCCAATTGAACAAAACCACCAGAAATGTGACACAATCAATAGCTATACTAACAAAGCAATCTAACAACAAAGCAATCAGACAGAGAACAAAGACAAAAATTGTATCAAATCGAAATCCAAGCCAACACCCAAGCCCTGCCTCCGTTGAACTGCTCAATTGGAATCGGAATCCACCTCCAGTGGACATTGAAATTGTATCAAATCGAAATCCAAGTGGAGCCACAAAACTGAAAATAGAAAAAGCTTACAGGCAAATGCTAGTATTAATCGAAATTGATCCAAAATGATTAACTCCAAACAAAAGTATCACGTACCTCAACTTCGAACAGATTCTCAATCGGAATGCGAAAGTAGCAGAGAGAGAAGCGTATGGTTTTGAGGGAGTGCGGCTGCGATAGAGGATTTCGAGATACAGCGAAATTTAGGGTTTCGAGAGAGGAAGATTGGCTGCAAGAGAGAGAAGGTAGGTTGTCGAGAGAGGGAGGTTTGGCTTCGAGAGAGAAGACGAGATACTGTGGCGAGAGGGAATAGGGTTTCAGGAAGGACGTCTGCGAGGAGAAGTGTCGAGAGTGATGAAGGAAAAATTTGGGTTTATAAAAATCTTGTGTGGGAATTCTTTTTCCTTCTTAACCATGAATAAAAAATACCATGTCTCATTAAGGAATGGTTATTCCTTATAATCAAGGAATAACTATTCCTTCAAAAATTACTATTTCTAGATAAAGTGCAACCAAGCGGTGAAATTCTTATTCCACCAGGAATAAGGAGGGAATAGAATTTTTATTCCCTCCAACCAAACATGGGGTAAAAGTAATATGTTCTTAAAATCTAAATTGTAATTCAAATAAATTCAGGTTGAAGTATGAAACTTTTTATCTAAATTATGTACACCGCAATATTAACTAAGGGTTCAAAGAATATAGAATTCACTCCTTAATATATCATCCAATACTCAAATTAATAATTTTACTTAAAATATAAAAAGTAGGAGAAATTATAAGGATGCATGAGAGAAAGATGGGCGTCTTGACTCTATAATATATAGAAGAATAAGTATTTATAGGGCTTTTACTCAATTCTTATTTTTTGACTTTTGACTTTCTTTTTAGAAAAAGTGGATGTATTCATAACCATGATATCAATTGATGGCAGTTTCCTAAATAAGAACAATAAAATATAATCTAAGTGGTTATACCAATTGAGAACTTAATTATTCAACTGCTATATGCATGCCTTGTGCAGAAGTTTCTTGCAGATAGTTTGGCCGATGATGATGTTGAGTGATCGATCTTAGTTAAAGATCCTCACCTGAGTTAACTGTAAGATATATTAATTACCTACTTGATTTAACCGCTTAATTGAGTTAACCACTCAATTTAGTTAACTACTTGATTTAATTAACCACTCAGTCAGATTAACAATTTCATTTATTATTTAAATATTCAGTCATTTAGACCTACAATTCAATCTTTCTTGTATCCTTTTTGCTATTCGTCCACTTATTCATTCAATCGTCCTTCTAATTTTAATTCTTTCTACTCAAAATGAGATTTTTTTTTTTAAATATAGGTCTAATTGATCAATTGATACTTTCTTCTTTCTAGGCTTATTATTCATCAACTCATTATCGGGTTGGGCTTATTTAGGTTATACCCAACCCTAACCCCCATGCTCGAATATTGAACTCAGGCTCCGAGTATACTTGAAAGAAATATCATATTAGTCCGTCTTATATCCTATTCAAGCGCTTCTTCCTAATGAAATTGAAACTTGTGAGTACTTATTACCAACTAATTGTATCAATCAAGAATCTATTTTCCTGTAATTTTGGCATATATTTCCTCACCATCGACTATATGTATTTACTTTAAAAACGCTTTGTTTCTTAGCTTATTTTAGACTATAAAATGAGTTACTCATATTCTATCTTTATTTGATTTTCAAGCCATAACATCCCATGGAGTTGGCTAAATCTTTCAAACATTTTCATGTTTGGTGGAACAAATAGAAGAGAGGCTATCCTAATGTGGTGGCATTCCTTTGGGTGTTATCAATAAAGTTTGCCTTGGTTGTCCTCTCTTAGAAAGGAAGTAATATTAATTTTTCTTTTTTATATAACATTGTCAACCAAACTGATTTTTTACCTGGGTAATTGTTATCGAGGCTTTATGCCACTGGGTGCATCTTGACTCATGCTTCTTTTTTACCAGACTAATATATGTGCTTGGTTGCATTTATTATGAACCATTTAGTTGCCTACCTTTAGTCTACAGAGTTGTTTGGCTGGATACTACTTTTTCTCTTTTCAATTGTACGATTTGATGTTGGAAAGATACATTTTGAATCTTTTCTTGCCGTTGGTAAGATTTATCTCTTGATTTTTTTTTTCTTTTCCCTCAAACCAATTAGCTTATTGTTTTCATGTAAAAATATATTTTGTATATTAATGTTTTCAAGAATGAATAAAAAAAGTACTTTTATTTTTATATTTAAACTGTATTTATTAATAAGTGCCTTTTGTAGTTGGACCTATGTTTAGTCACATAAAATTATAAATCACCAAAAAATTAGATTAATCAATAAATCGAAATAAAATTTTTTCAATTATGGGTCTTAAAGCTTAAGAGTTCGTCGATTGATAACCTAACAAATATTTTTTTTATTTAAATAAAATTTGACAACTCAACTTTTTAACAAATTAGGACTCTTAATTAAATAAATCAAAATTCAAAAGCATTACTAGTTTGTCTCCCAAGGCCAGTTAGATTTTTATTTAATTACATTTCAGCAATCGATCGTATGGCAAATTAAATGATATTATAGTCATAATGACTCCTATGACTAAAATAATCTGTTAATGGCATATTTAATACAATAACAAAAAGTTTCCTTGAGACACAATGCACCATGTAGAGTCTTTTCTTTGCCAACTATCATATGCAATGTTTTGAATTTAAACAATGCGGAAGACGTGTCTTCATTTGAGAGATTTTAAAAAAATAATGTGTTATTCATATCAATGTTTTTCTTTAAAACACATCGTTTTCAAATTTAGTCATCTTTTCAAATTTTGACATATTCTTCTATTTAAACTGAGTCACGTTTTCTTCTTGCTCCTACACTTTCTCAAAACAAAACCTACAAACTCTTAATCTTTAGAGTCATTTTATCTCTTCATTTTCTATCATCAATGGCCTTGTGAAGGCCGCTTAAGAATGTTGTCGACATTATCTCATACTCATAATGATTAGATATTTATAGTATTTATGATCTCTTTAACATTTCAACTACCATTCCATTTATTATTCCTTCTTCGAATAAGAAGGCTTGTTCTCCTTGAAATAATTTCATCTCAGTTTATGAAGCTCATTTAAAGGATAGCTTTCATATCCCATTTGCCAAAGAATTTATAAAAATAATGGAAGTGCTTGATAATATCATCACACAATTTCACCCCAATGCTATTTGATATTTTATGTATCTTTTTATGGCATCATAAACCTAGATTAGATGCTCAGATTGTAAAAATTATTTTTTATTTTGGCCAAGAAAATAATTAGGCTTCCTTGACTCCTAAAAAAGTCTGCAAAATAAGCAAAAAAAAAATCAAATTCGATAAAAAATTGAAATGACAAATTCTTTTTTATTAAGTCTCATCTGATTGAATTTTATCAAATAACTAAAATGATATTAACCCTACTTACTCTGCATCAATAGGTGAGAATGAGATTTTTGGTACAAAGATTTGTGCGGATCTAATTAAGGTATATGCGGCTGAGTTACAAAATATTGGTAGTTTTCTCACCCTAACAACTTTAGGTTCTATTAATTAGTGTATCACTATCAGGAGTGATGTTGCTGCTGATCTACATCCGTGTCCTTTGTAAAGGAGAATGAACATTTTGTTGGGGTTGTCATTTAGAGTTCACCTCGATGTTGCTTAGTCAATCAATCATCCATCTACTTCGCTAATCACCTCCGCTACTAAAGAGCTATCGAGAGTGGTGGATGCCATTTTCTACGAGAAAATCAAAGCTAACTCCCCACACAATACTGCTTTACAAACTTCCGCTGCCAACCGCATCGGAGGCCTTCCCATCAGCAGCTGTGGAATTACCAGCCCAAATGAATAAACGTCGGACTTGGACAAGACACCAGTTCTATGAAATTCTGGATCTGTATATGGGGAAGCACCCTGATGCTCTGCATAACGGCTAAAACTTGGACAACAAACGATATCCTTTGTCACCAGCCAAAAAATTCCATAGTCACATATTTTGCACTGTAGTTTAGAATCTAGAAGGATGTTTTCAGGCTTCAGATTACCGTGGACAATCTTCACAGGGTGAGAAAGAGTGCAGGAACAGTAGGGTGCTGGAGATCTGAGAGAGAATTCTTGCTCTATCCTTCCACTTAAGAGAAGGTATGTTGCTTTTGTGGAATAGGTGATGTGTGAGGCTTCTATTAGGCAAGTAATCAAATATAAGGGACCACGCCTCTGGACATGCCCCCAATTAAAGTCACCAAATGCAGATGCCATAGCTTGCCTAGAGCTTGAACCTGAATTTAGGTGAAAAGGGTCATCCAAGCACAAAATTTTTGTTTCACTATACTTATCAACTAAGGCAGTTGACTGAAACAGATGGTAGTTTTAGAATTTAGATCCATTAAACGGTGTCCACCAAGTTGTTGTCATTATCTTTAACATCAGGGCATTTTGTATCTTCACCAGCTATTCAAATGGTAGTGGGTAATTTCCCTCTACCAATTAAGGCCCTCCCTTTACCAGTTACTACGCCGATGGATTTGTTGACGGGGTTCATAATTATTCCTAATTCATCATCCTGTTTGTTCTAAGTCAATTGGAGTCGTACAGAACAAATAATCAGGAAGAACTGAAAAAGAATTACAGGAAGGAACGAAGCCAATGGATTTGGCAATATTCCTGATGTAGAGATGCATACAGGGAGGAAAGAAGGAGAGGATGAATTTAATTTTGTCAGAAAAATATATATTGATAAAGAATAATTTTGTATTGATTAATTTGTTTACACAGCTGAAGGGATATATATATATATATATATATATACACTGTAACAAAACGTATTTTAGGCTGCACATTATTTGTGGGTATACATCAAATCAAGAAATATATATTTGGAAATCATGCTAATTATGCAAGAATCATACTTAATTATGCACCTAATTATATATTCCTATAATTAGAGGATTATGCCAACATCCTTCCTATAATTATGCCCGTGACAACCCACACTAACACTCCCCTCAAGTCGGTGCACACATGATCTCACATAACCAACTTGTCAAGTTATAGAATTCTTGCTACATACAGCCTTCGTAAGAATGTCGGCCAACTAGTCTTTTGATCTAACAAAAGGAAATCGAACTATATTGGTTTCAAGATTCTGTTTGATAAAATGTCAATCCACTTCTACATGCTTGGTCCGATCATATTGGAATAGATTGTGTGAGATATCAATTGTAGCTTTATTATCACAAGACAGGTCCATTGACAACTTGGGGCAAAGCTAATTTCTCATTATAGTTTTTCGAGCTAGAGAAGCCCACAAAGATCTTTAGCCATCCCACGGAACTCAACTTTTGCACTTAATAAAGTTGCCACCTTATGCTTCTTAATTTTTCATGTAACAAGATTTCCTCCAAAAAAAAACATGAAGTATCCTGAGGTAGATTTTCTATCTAAGATATTTCCTACCCAATCTTCATCGGTATGGCCTTCGATCCTTAGATAATTATCTTCGGAAAATATTAGCCCTTTCCCCATAGAGAACTTCAAGTATCGAAAAATTTGAATAACAGCATTCATATGGTCCTCACTTGAAAAATGCAAAAATTGACTTACTACCCTTACAGCATACACAATATCGGGTCGGGTATGTGAGAGATAAATGGGTTTTCCAACTAATCTCTGATATTATCAATATGGTCCAATATTGATATTGGACCATTGGCACTCAGTTTGGATATTCTCAAAGTTTGTGATTGTGAATTATCGGTATATCTGCAAGTACGCATTTTAATATGCCTGCTTCTGTCAATAAATCTATGATGTATTTTAGTTGGGAGAGAACTATCCCTTATTTAGATCAAGCAACTTCAATACCTAGAAAATATTTAAGCCCTCCCAAATTTTTCATATGGAATTCTATTGCCAACTGCTCATGAAGTTTGGATATTTCTTTTATTCATTTCCTATAATAATCATATCATCTACATAAATTATCAAGGTGATTACCCTGCCCAATTGTTACTTTAGAAATAGTGTATGGTTTGAATTGCTTTGTTGGAAGCTGTACTTCATTGCCTTGCTAAATTTCCTGAACCAGGCACGAGGGGATTACTTTAATCCGCACAGAGTTCAATGTAATTTACATATAATTTTTGTTCCTAAAGTTGTTGTATAGCCTGACAGAATATCCATGTAGATTTCCTCTTCAAAATTGCCATAGAGGAAGGTATCTTTTACATCAAAGTGATGTAGTAGCTAGTTAAAATTGACTACAAGAGATACTAAAACCCTTATTGTACTCAACTTAGCAACTAGAGAGAAGGTTTCTTGATAGACTACGTTGTAAGTTTGTGTATAGCTCTTTGCTACTAATCTTGATTTATGTCTTTTGATTGATCCGTTGGCTTTGTATTTGATAGAGACCACTCATTGACATCCCATTGTTTTCTTCCGTTCAGGTGAAGGGACAAGAGTCCACATTTCACTCTTTAGCAAGGAATCCATTTCTTTATTCATAGCTTGAACCTAAATAGGGTCAAGTAAAGCTTCCTTAATACTCATGGGAATGTTGTATGAAGAAATCTTGTGGACAAAGGTTAGGAATGGTGGGGGAAGCCTTTTTGTGGATACATAGTTGGCAATTGGATGTTTTGAACTTTGCATTTCAAAGTTTGGAGAGTATCAATGTGGCGGTTTGCCACGATTAAACCAAAAAGGTAATTGATATTATTCTTTATCTGTTAACACTCGGTTTGGATATTCTCAAGGTTTGTGATTCTGAATTATCGGTGTATCAGTTTGTATTTTAATAGGCCTGCTTCTATTAATAATCTATGATGTATTTTAGTTGGGAGAAAACTATCCCCTATTTAGATCAAGCAACTTCAAAGACTAAAAAATACTTAAGCCCTCCCAAATTTTTCATATGGAATTATGTCGCCAACTGCTCTTGAAGTCTGGATATTTCTTTTATTCATTTCCTATAATAATCATATCTACATAGATTATCAAGGCAATTACTTTGCCCAATTGCTGATTTAGAAATAGTGTATGGTTTGAATTGTTTTGTTGGAAGCTGTACTTCATTGCCTTGCTAAATTGCCCGAACCAGGCACGAGGGGATTACTTTAATCCATATAGGGTTCGATGTAATTTACATACGATTTTTGTTCCTAAAGTTGTTGTATAGCGTAGCAGAACATCCATGTAGATTTCCTCTTCAATATCGCCATAGAGGAAAGCATTTTTTACATCAAAGTGATGTAGTAGACAGTTAAAATTGACTGCAAGAGATAATAAAACCCTTATTGTACTCAAGTTAGCAACTGGAGAGAAGATTTCCTGATAGACTACTTTGTAAGTTTGTGTATAACCTTTTACTACCAATCTTACTTTATGTCTTTTGAATGATCCGTTGGCTTTGTATTTGATGGAGACCACCCATTTACATCCCATTGTTTTCTTCCAATTAGGTAAAGGGACAAGAGTCCACGTTTTACTATTCAGCAATGAATCCATTTCTTTCTTCATAGCTTGAACCCAAATAGGGTCTACTAAAGCTTCCTTAATACTCATGGGAATGTTGTATGAAGAAATCTTGTGCACAAGGGTTAGGAATGGTGTGGGAAGCCTTTTTGTGGATACATAGTTGGCAATTGGATATTTTGACCTTTGCATTTCAAAGTCTGGAGAGTATCAATGTGGTGATTTGCCACGATTAAGCCAGAAGGGAAACTGATAGCGAACAGCAAGAATATCCATATTCTTAGAATTATACGGGGTGACAAGGGAGCATACCCCCAGGATATTCTCAGGAGATGGGTCATCGAGTATTAAGCCAAGAAGGGGTGCTATGGGACCAGGTTCTCCATGCAAACCATCATTGCTTAGAAGAAGGACCGCTGGTGCAGTTTCTACGGTCACTGACTCCACCGGCTCTATATGCACAGGCTTCGGATCCGTATGTAGTTCCTTATTGAACCTTGGCCACTTAAAATTTAACCACTTCAACTGCTCACCTTGTAGCTCCCCCTGAAGAGATGAATGGAGGTTCCGATGGACGAAAGAAGGTATCAGATTCAAGGAAAGTGACATGCATAGTTATAAAAGTGCATTTGGTGGCGGGATTATAGTAACAATACCCTTTTTAATTTAAGACATATCCCAAGAAGAGGCATCGAACAGTACACAGATCAAATTTTGTAAGTTGGTGCTTGTGGAGGTGAACGAATGCAACACAACCAAAGACTCAAGAAGGAAGCATCAGCAATGTGAGTAGAGGAGCATGAAATGATAGGACCTAAAGCGAAGTCTTAAAATCCAAGACTTTGGATGACATTCGTTTAATCAGATATATGGTTGTGGCAACGGCATCAGCCCAATGTCATTTAGGTACATAAGCTTGAAGTATAAGAGTGCAGGCAGTTTCAAAAATGTGGTAGTTTTTTCGCTCAGCAGCCCCATTCTATTATTGAGAGGTTTCAGAACATGAGGTCTCATGAATAAGTCCATGATGCCAGAAATAATTATGAAATTGCTGATTTATATATTCACTACTATTATGAGATTGAAGAATTCGAACTTTGACAGAAAACTGTGTTTGAATCTTTATATGAAATGACCTAAACACATCCAACACTTCATACTTATGTTTAGTAAGTAGAGCCATGTTATCCGAGTACAATCATCAACAAATATTACAAGCCAGCGAAAATCAAATACATTCTATGCTGAAAATGGGCCACAAACATCCGAGTAAACTAAAGAGAAGCACATCACTATTATTCATACTTAAAGGGTACGGAACTCGATGACTTTAGTGAGAATGCATTTTCATATTTAAAATCTAAAACTGACAAATCTAAGAATAAATCAAGAAGTGTTGTAGATAACTAAATGAAGGACGTCCTAACCGATGATGCCAAAGCCAAAATTGTTACTTTTTGGCGGCCATCGAATGGTGCATATGATTTGCCCGACCTATGCTAAAATCATCCATGTAACATAGGCCCCCCTCTTAGTACCATGCCCAATGATAATGATATCCTTGGTAAGAATATCCTGAATAAGATAAAAGGAAAGATAAATGAGTACGACACACTATAGGTCAGCGGTAAATTGACTACTAGATAACAATTTGTGGGAAATAGCCACAAGCAAAGTATTTGATAAAGATAAAGCCGGTGACAACATTACTGTGCTGGCCCTTGTAACTGAAGAAACAACATCGTTGGCATTGGCAATACCAGAGCACTGCGGTGGGGATGATTCCACGAAATCTCCAGCGTCAAAGGTCATGTGGTCAGTGACGCTATAATCAAGAATCCAAACAAGCCTATCAATATCGTGGTGTAAATCAAAGAACTTGTTGCCTGAATTTGGGTTTGAACAAACAGTAGGAGGTACAAGGGAGAGGGACGACTCTGCTGTAACCACTACCGCGCTGACTGCTCCCGTGTTTTTGGCAGCTATACCACCAGTGTTTCCAACAAGTTTTCAAGCTTGGAATTCATTTTACTATCCAGGACATCCGTGAAGTTTGAAGTACGTTTTATGAGTACGCTTCGAGTTACCATAGTGTAAGCACTTATCTCCATCAATAGTGGTTCTTGTCTTGGGACTAGACTTTCTATCGTGAAGGGACAGTTCCACTAGGGACAGAGTAGGCCTGTTTAAGACCTCTGGAGGCTAGAACAGTTGTGGGTATGTTGTCGGGCGTTGAGCACTCAAACTTTTTCTGAATGGCTTTTCACCAAACATTAGAAAGAACTTACTCAATGGTAGGGAATGATCGCAGGTGCAGGACCTCACCACAAATATTTAGTCAATCATCAAGGCTATCCAAGAAAACATACACCCGATGCCCTTGAAGTAGTGTTGTAGTGCTGGATATTAGTGGGGCATTCCATCAGATTTGGGTGGCGAAGATCAATTTCACGCCATAATCCTTGAAGATGCGTTATTATAATTTTCAAGAGACCCATCTTCTTGCTGAAGACACATCACTCGGTGCTAGAGGTCATAAACTTGAGAGGTATCACTACCGTCGAAGTAGTAGCCATGGCATTCCGCTTGTAGGCGGTAGGAAATCGAATTTGCCAATCAGAGAGGGGTCTATGGTGTTAATCAACCAACCTTTGACAATGACGTTGTCTATTCACCACCGTCAAAAAGAAGGGTCCATCTAAGGTGGCTGAGAGCAGCCGCCATTGACATATCCTAGTTTATCCTTGCCAAAGATGTACATCTCTGTAACCTGAGACCAAACAGCATAGTTGGTGCCATCCAATTTGATGCCAATTGGAGAGACAGAGATCCGTCGTCGAAATTGGGGATGTGGCTTTGGTCAAGGCTTCCATCTTTTTGGTGGTGAGTTCTGAAATAGGACTTGTGTCCTAAATTATACAATCAAGTTTCGACCCCGGTAAAAATAAATGAAGTAATAAAAATTAAATATTCAATACATGTAAAGAATATTTAATTCTAGATGCTAATGATACTAACAAGCATGCAAAATATAAATGAGTATAAGCAACAATAAAAAGACACGATTTTTGGTGACGAAGGGAAAACTCGATACCCACGGTAATCGAGAAAAACCCTCCGAGTTTCAACGACCAGGGATGCAATGCACTATGAAAATTAACTTACAGACCGGGTGGTAACGACGCGCTAATCTAACCGACTTACTCCCGTCTTGTAATCCCTACCAAGGAACTCCTTGGATTTGCCCGCAACAACAGAACCTGACACCTTCCGGTCTTCACGTCAATCTTCCCTCTTGAGCCACTTGAATTGCCGAACACAATTGGGTCTCCTTCTTCAACGAACCAACGTCTCTAACGAAGGTAGAAGAATGGAAGTGTTTAAATGGTTAAGAGAAAGTGAAGAAAAAACTTATTAGAACATAAAACTCAAACTCGTAACTTTTGGTTTTCTCAAGAGAAGCAAGATTAATAGAGCATGAACAACGTTCTTCTCAAGTGGGGCACGAAACTTGTCTGTAAAGAGTCCTAAGGTTTCAAAATTATAAGACGGGTATTTATAGATGGCAAAAAAAAATGCATTCAAAAAGTGGCCCGTTGCCGCGGCGCTCGAGCGCAGAGGGGGCGAACAGCGAGCGGGCCCTTTCTGGATTTTGTGCTCGAGCGCTTGGCGAGCGGGATTTTGGGCTCGAGCGAGTAGAGAGCTCACAGTATGCGAGGTATCCCTAGAAGTCGGAACGGACAGCAACGGATATGTGTTGATGCAGTATCTCGACAAGCCATAACTCGACGTCGATACAATAGTACATATGGTCACGGAATATACCAATTAGAAAAATGACTCTAACAATCTCCCCATTTGACAATTCCGTGACAAAACCCAAAAAGTAAATTAATACAAGTGAAGCACGGATTCAGACACCACCGAAATAGAACCCGTGTATAAAAAAATCTACGCCTAGTGAGAAATAAAAGATACAAAAAAAATATAAAAATTTACACTAGTACTACTGTGTCGATGTTGTGACGGTTGCGTCGATATTGTAACAGAGTTGCCTGATCAAGCAGGGTTAGTACCAACAATGGCATAATATAATATGATATAATAAAGAAAACAACATGCATTAGTAAAAGGAGATAATGAGATACTAGTATAAAAATTTAAAAAAGACGCCCCCCATAAAAATAACAAGTCTCCCCTTAACATAAATAATAATGTCTGCCCTAATCTCCCCCTATCAAAATGAACCAGATCTCCCCCTTTTTGTCACAAAGAGCCAAAGAGAGGGGATCACTCAAAAACGGAAGAATCGCCGGAGGGTGGAGTACCATAATGACGCCGCCATCGCCGAAGCTCAGCCTCCTAAGTAGCCAAAAGATCATCCAACCACTCAAAACCAACAAGTATGTTCGACTGTAACTGTGACTGGGAAGAAAGAATCCGCTCCTGTGAGGAATACAAACGCTCAAAACGGTCGACAAGACGAGACAACTGACCCATCAGAGCGGCGGAGAAAGATGTGGAGTGCCGATGAGGAGCAGACGGTCCAGGACCCGATGGGTCAGGGAAGGACGAGGCAGAGCCAGATGGGCTACCGTCGGGCTAAGGAGGAGGCACTGCAAGGAGAGATTCATCTAACGGCTCCTGGGGGTCCACAGCAAAGCGACGTGCGTGGGACTGACTTTGAGCAAAAATAGTGGAAGTGATGGGGCGGGCAAGCTGGAGACGAGGAAAATCGGAAAAAAGGTGACCGAGCCCGGCAAGCAACCGATGAATGAGGCACCCGTGTGGAAGGTTGTCCTCTTTACAGGAGGTGAAGTGGGAAATAATGTGAGTGATGATGTGGGACGGCAAATCAATGAGCCGACCACTCAATAGAACATACAAGAATAAGGCTTTGTCCATGAGAATGGACGAGAAGTGAGAGACAGGAAACAGGTTCGTAAGCATGACGCGGATCACGACCAAACGCCAAGGAGAGGGGTAGGAGGTCTTAAAAGCTCTTCCATTCCATTCCATAGGAGCACCATGGAGAAATATGGCAACCTCATTTGGACGAGGCCGAGAGAATGGAGAAAAGGGGTAGGTCTGGTTTGTCACCCGATGAATGCCAAGAACGCGGGCAAGAATATCCGAAGTAATGTGAACGTGTGCCCCCAGCACGAAGGTGGAAAAGGAATCGAAAGAAATCTCGTGAATATTAGAGTAAAACTCTTGAATGAGAATAAGGGACGGAGCAATCAAATTTGTGAGGGCCGGCTCCCAACAGCGGTCAGTGAAGACAAGATATGGAAGGTTCGAGAAAGTCAAGTCGGACTTCCCATTCAATGGAGAGTTGCCGATGGGACATGTGGGTGGTAAAGAGTGTCTTGGCCTCTGGACTGATAAAGCGATCGGGAGCAGAGAACCCACTCGGCCGAGTACATTTACCACTCGATTTACACGCCAAGGACTTTCTCGGGGCCGACATCTGAAAGAAATTTAAGGACATTGAAATCAGGAAATATCGAGGCTTCGGTCTTCCTCCCCCTTGGACTTATAGGAAAATATGTATGTATATATATATATATATATATATATATATATTATTTATTTAGTTATGATTATTATTGAAGAAGCGGCGAAGGGTGGCGTCCAGCGGAGCCGTGAACAGTGCGACTTCAAGTGGCGGCTTGAGCCGCTCAGCGGTTGGCGGCTTAGGAACTGCACGGCTGCAAATGGTGCAAAGCAAGCGCCGAGAAGGAAGGGACAGCAGCGCTGGAGGGCCACCGGTGCACCGCCACCCTCAACCACTTTGCCAGCCGAGTTTGATAGCCAGGGAGGAGCAACCACACCAGTGGATTTGGTCGCCCGACATCGATATAATAGTACATATGGTCACGGAATATACCAATTAGAAAAATAACTCTAACAAGTTCGATGACGATGGAGGGTGGAGAGGTGCTGGAAGCTTCGAGAGAAAGGCACTGGTTCGAAGTGTCTGCAATGTCAGCCATTGGAGAGATGAAAATAAAAACAAACGAGAAGCACAGGAATTTAGGGTACAATGAGTAGTACACAAGATGGTAAAAAGAAGTTAGGGAGTAGGGGAATTGGAAAGATTTTCTCTGATACCATATCAGAAAAAAATATATTGACAAAGAATAATTTTATATTGATCAATTTGTTTACACAGCTGAAGGGTTATATATATGCACCACAACTAATCTATTTTTGGTTACACATTATTTTTGGGTATACATCAAATCAGGAAGTACATATTAGGGAATTATGCTAATGCACTTAATTATTTATCCCTAGAAGATTATGTCAACATCCTTCCTTTGATTATGCCTGTGACAACTCATGGCAACAAGTTTATCCCCATGAAGTAAACAGTGATCATAGTAACTACTTTCCTGCTTAATATTAACAAGACACCTAATATCATCACTCCTATATTTGATGTCCTACTTTTTCCACCGTCTTAGAATGATTGCCCACTTTCTATGATAAACCATTGTCAAATTTATATCCATAATTTTACACATACCTAATCATGCTCTTGTGATTTCAAAGGGAAAGAAAAGTAGTTGCAGGGCCAATCCTTTTGAATATTTAAGCCCAGTTCGATTGTTTCCATTCCAGATTTATGCGAATATTAGAATGCATAAATAAGATAATCTCAGCATTACAACCTTTACTAGAAGTCTGCATCACTTACAACACATGCAATATGAACAAGAACACCACCTATATAATCCCTAGAAAATTTTATGCGTTTAATTGCAAAGAAGCAGCATACCTCTTTCTGGAATTGTGATGGCCCCTGCATGCTATGCGGGTACAACTTATTAATGGCAACAGTTCTGTCCATCAATTCCCCCATATAGACAGACCCATACCCGCCTTCTCCAAGCTTTAAGCGCTCTGAAAAGTTGCATGTTGCAGTCTGGATATTGAACTGCGAAAATTCTACCAACTGAGGCACATTATCCAGAAGCTCAATGTTTGCATTTATATTTGCACCTCCAGCCTGCTGGTGACTTCTCCACCTCTCAAGCCAATCCTCAGCTTCCACGGTCTCCCTTAGGATCTTTACTTTTTTCTTGATGTAATCTTGCCGTTGATGAATTCATCACACAGGCAGTGGGCCTGCTGCACCTAACTGCCAAATAGCAGTTAAATTTCTCATGGTCTTCTGAAGCTCTAGTGTTACTTCAGCGTTTCTTGCAATAGCTGCTCCTGTTCCTGCACTTTGGTACTCGAGCCTCTTCAGCTTCCTTCCTAGGTTTAGATTCACGTTTATGAGCAGATTAAAAATCTTTTACCTGAGGTAGTCATTGAACAAGAATTTTGAAGAATAGATTCAGGCAGTAGTAAAATATGCAATAAAATGCATTGTTTATTGAAAATTAACAGACTTTGAGACCCACATTAAGATAAAGAAATCGAAATCCACCAACAATTTTGCTTTCCTTGACAATTCTCCTGAAACACAGCCAAAACCCAGAATTTATCTTGCAATGTTGAGTAGTATAGCCAGAATATCAAATTACATAGAACTAAGGCAAAAATCTTGATTATCTCGGAATTCGATTTTTCTATATTACTCGTACACAGAAAAAGGAAGTGTAGAGTTACTGAATTAGATTAAGCTTCAATATCTTAGGAAAAATTACTAGAGTACGTAATCATGATAATTAATCATATATGCCACATGTTCCATCAGCAAATTAACTTAAATCATATAAGGTTCAAATTACCTTGCCGATGGCTTGCACTGCTTGAGCTTCCAACTTCTTACATTTCAAAATCTCCACATATGTTTCATGCTCTGACGCCTCAGAAGTTTTTGCTTCTACAAGCTGACTATATAGGCTTTCTTCCTCCCTTCTAGATTCAGAATCTAGAGAAATCCTCCTTTCAGCAGATAAAGCATATCCAGAACCATGTCAAGAAATAGGACTAACTAAACTGCTGGTACGGTATTGGTAACAACAGTTGGTTGGACTACATAAAAGGTTGAAGCAAAGCCAAAGATTCTGTGTTGAACATGTGCATCCTGAATCCAATCTTTTAACCCAAATGCCTTGTTCACATGAGACGAAAGAAACTGAAGGCAACCTGAGGACAGTGGTTCACTCTTATTGCATTGCAGTGGTTTTGATCGTAAGCTTTCAGCTGTCAAAATATCTGCTTGGCAATCAATTGGATCAAACCTTATACCAACAATAGCTTCTCTTGTCCACACAGATTTCCCATTATCAAAAAAAACCATATCTCACAGAATGGAGCAGCACTTTTGGCAGCATAATTTGCTTTGCTAGAACTCTCTTTCACCTTCATGCAACTGCATTAGATTATTAACATCATTATACATGAAAATGAAACATAATTCCTAGGCACAACACAAAGATAACCAGAAATGTAAGCATCCTGAATCCTTCAAAAAGATTCAATTATGTCTGCAGTGAACTAATTATATCAGCAGAGAGACTGAGTTGACTTGGGAAGCAGGTGAATATCAAACATAATACTTTTCTTCATATACCCTCTTTTTCATCAGTAAGATAAGAAATATTGCGTCCATTTGACCCTTCCCAAAGTGCGCAATGCGAAAGCCTCGTACAATAGGACATCCTTTATCAGTCATATAAGAAAAAAGAAATTGAAATACAATTCTCTAGCCTATCGTGGAATCAGACACATGGTTAGAGAGATTTATACTTTTCAGGCACATCCCCCATAATAAGCTTCCTAATACCATGTTGGCTGATTAGATTCACAAGCCCTTTTTTGAATTGTAATAACACTTGCTTTCACCAGCGGGTAAGAGTCAATTTTATTAGAGGGTAAAACGATGATGCCATTAAATCTCCTCCTCATTGCATAGCACCGATTAAACATGATAATCAATTAGCATACAATCATGCAGTTAATCTTTAAATGGAAACATATTTGAACCGAACTACGACACCAAAAGCATTAAAGTGATGTAGGAATGCTGTCCATGTTTTATATTTGGCAAGTTTTGTAACCTCATGACAAGAAACAAGAAGTAATCGCAAAAATAAGTTTTTGATAGAATCAAAGGCTGCAATTAACTCCATCGAATAGAAAAACTAATGCCAGCTACAAAAAAGTAGATGACCAGCAAGCAAGGGCATCAACATGCTAGATTAATAGGAATCCAGGTTGGAATTAACTCCATGGTATGCAAACTTCCAAAACAAAAGAAAAATGATGATGAAATCAACACAAAAGACAACTGCGGAAGACTTCCTAGATAGTGCAATTCTGCAGCACACAAAATGTATCAAATGGAAGGATCCGATCCTTCTTCCAACTCCTCAAATTCTACCAGATTCAAATTAAAACTCATAAAAAACAAGCCCAAGAAAATGTGCAATTTCAATTGATTATAACTTGAAACCTAAAATAAGGACCACCTTTGCTTTAAAGCAGGTGCTCAAATAATTAAGTAGAAGTTTCCACGTCTTCTCTCTCTCCTCTCTCCTGTATATGCAGCCAGCACTACTTCGTTTGCCTGACTTGCTGGTAGTTTTCCAACTGCAGCATAAACAAAGGCACTTAAGATATGCAATATAGCTTAAAGCACAGTTTTGTATCACGTTACTTCAAAGCCATATGTCATATTGTTTGGGAAATGCGAAAACCAAAAACAAATACTCCTCCTATACGCTCCCCCAACCATAAACAAAAGGGAAAGAAACGATCAATGCGCTATAGAAAGTCACAGATCTTCATGATAGAAAATAATTAACAGGAACTGCAGTCTCTGGTCAAAATTAACAGGTCTAATTTGACAAAAACGTCCTCCTACTTCGGAAGCACAATCAATTTAAACTCAATTTCTTCTCTATTTTCGTTTTCCATTGTTCTCGTGCCAATTTGTTTATCAATTGCTCGAAAGGCATACAGAGTAGAATGAGATTCTTACTCATTTCCAGTCTCAACACGGATCAAGCGAAAAATTACACACATGAAAAATTAAAATGTCATCACAGTTATCTGAAAAATGAACCAAACCGTCATGTATACTAAGCATTCCATCAGGAATCCTCATAAAAAATCAGGTAACGCATAATTGCACTATCCAGCGACAAATCAAGAGACAGGAGCACGATTTACATTCATGAACTAATGAAATGAAAATCACATAAAGTAATGAGAAATTGGAGAGAAATGTTCTGATTTAGAATTTAGAAATTTCAAAAGAGAGAAAGAGAGGCTAACAAGGAGTTGGAATCAAAGGAGAAGGCGCCGATGAACATGAACTAAACATATTTGACTGTTGTCGAATTTCCTGAACGTCCATTGAAGCAACGCAACTGCTTTGTCGACTGATCTTCCCACCGCCACCTGTACTTGCTCCTCATCGCCGTCTTCGGCGATCCCTGGCAGCTTCGAACTCGAGTTGCCTGAACTCACCTTGCCGCGACTAGCCCGTTCCAACTCGACGACGTAACTCGTCGGGGAAGAAAAACCAGAAAACCGGTCACCGGAAGGTGTCGGCGGAAAAACCTCCATTTCTCGACGGCAAACTGAAGAATCATCCGCGTCGCAGCCGATCGAGAGAGAGAAAAAGCGCGACGCTTGCCCAGCCGATTTGAAGTTTTTATGTTTCTTTCAGCATTCTATAACTGAAACGGTCCCGTTCGTACCTAAATGCACGTCAATAAGAAATTAGGACCCACGCTCAAAAAAGAAGCTGATTTAATTCTTTTTAATTATACTCATTTACT
>JAODPA010105172.1:0-20507 GCA_025585075.1 Nepenthes mirabilis
GGCTCTATAAGATTTTAAGTGATGGCTATTGGAAAGACCGATTAGTGTCATGAAAGTGTATGGTTATCTTGAATCTAATCGGATAGGGTGATTGACGTTCATGTCATTTGGGTTGACCCCTAATGGGTCGGATGAGTTATCGTGGAATGTAATGCCTTTGAGAAATGTTAAGATTATGTTACTCACGCGTCGTGATAGGTGAGTACCTTTGATATAAGTGAGGGAGATGTTCAGGATTAGTGTTACCCTCATGTGTAAGACGGATTCAGCTATTGAAGTTCCATTTTGAGAACTTATGACGTTGTCCTTGAAGATAACCCTTATCAAGAATTTTAAAGGCCGGAGTGATTGTGTCATTGAGGAAGATGGTCTTATGATTTTGCATGTGGACAAATTTGTTTAAATGTTGGGAAGGTGAACCTCGGTGTTTTTTTGTAAGGGTTGGTTGACATCAATGCTAACAATTGATGTTGGGGAGCTTTATTATGTCTTCAAAGTTCCCTAGAAAATGTGAAAGATAAATTGCGAATAAGTCCAAATGATTGGGTGATATGATGCCATGTTCTTGAATTGTGAGACAAAACCGTAGTCGATGTTTGGGAGCTAGGAGTTCATGAAATATGAAGTCCTTATGTTTTGTTTCAAAACGATTAGAGTGACCCACTTATCGTCGCCCTGAAGATGTATTCAGAGTTGGTTCAGATGGCTCATTGATATGCCAACGGGATCTTGAGGTTATTCAGTTATTAGATTTTGAGGTTACAGGATGAATGACTGAAAGCCATGTCAAATCTTGGGATGATCGTTACAATTGTAGTTTCGAAGGTGGCTGTAGTTTGATGATTGTGGGAATTGTCTTCATAGTATGGCTATCCTAGGATCGTATTAATTAGAGTAGCGCAGTGTAAGCGTTGTGGGCCCATAGCCCAGAGATTCTAAATAAGGTTGAGGTCTCTGTCATCGAATTCTTTCGAGGCATGGAATGAATTGAAGTAAAAGTTCATTGGTCCGTTTGAAGTATCGGATGGAATTGGGAGAATGCCCGACATGATTGCAGGTCGCTTTTGGAATATCTAGGGATCGTTATGAGGTCTCCCTTGTATCAATGGTTGAGAGGATCAATAACTGTCTGGGTTGAGCCATTCTAGGAGGCTAAGGATTTGTCTGGTGATAAAGATTAGAATGATTCAATGCTTGAGGTTCCTAGAGTCCGAGGAAATGATTTTAGAATATAAGGAGTTCACCTCGGATTTGGAAATTCGAGACTCATTAAATTTCGAGGACGAAATTTTCATAAGTGGGGCAGAATTGTGAGATTTCGGATTTAAAAACTTGATAATGATGAGGTGATTAGTATGCTAATGATCAATACTAGACCTATGTAACGAATAAGGTTGGGTATCGGAAGAAAAATCGAGGAAGGTTTGAATTTGTGCTGCTGAAGCACTGCCAGCGGGCTTGCACCTACTGGGCGCTTGAGCTGTGGCTCGAGCACATTTTCAAGTAGCTCCCCCGCCTGCTGTCCGCTCGTGCTCCTCCAGAGTGAAAGATCCAGAAGCAGTCCCGCACGCTAGCTGCTCGAGCCACAATCAAGCGGGGAAAGTTAGCACCTCGGCCGCTCGCTGCCCGCTCGAGCGCGGCTCGAGCGGTGGCGCAGTGTAAAAGTCACCCCTGCCTTCTCCTCGTCATTTTTTGCTCGGTTTAGGGTTTTAGAGAGAGAGAGGGCGTCGATCCTAGTGAGAGAAAGGAGGAGATCGAGGCCGTAGAGTCCAAATCCGTCAGAGAGCTAGCTATAAAGGTAAAAGCACGCGTCAAGGCAAGTGTTCTCATACTCACTTCTCGTTCTCTTTTGATATTTTGCTTGATTTTGTTGGGTATTTTGTGTCGATACCCACCGTGAATGTTAGAATCATGAATCCCATGCCTTGAGGTCCAAGAATATGTAGTTGTTTGTCCGAATCGTGTCCAATCTGCCCGGTTTGTTTTCACCCAAACCCTAACCCACGAAAATTGGGGATTTTCCCATTTTCCTCCCGTGTATCATGAAATTGACCTCAAAATGTGAATCCCCACATCCTAATGATGTATATATGCCGGCCGCGGGTTCGATTTCGCACATTTTGACCCGATCGCGGTGTCCAGGCCCTCTAAATTTGCCCTGACACTATTCACCCGAGACCCAAAGTGGAAATTGCGTGATGTCACCTTCATGAAATGTTGAAAGGACTCTGGATTAGGAATCCCCATATCCCAAGTGTATGTACATATCGACCCAATGTCGGTTTCTGCAAAATTTGACCTGTCCATGTCATCCGGGAGCCTTAAAAGTCCTCTGTTATTGTTTACCCGAAAATGAATGGGAAGTTGCATGCTTCCATCATCGTGTTATGTTAAATTGAGCACAAATATGAATCATCGTGTAACAATTGTGCGTACGTGTCTACCGGACGTCCGATCTCACAAGCATCCAACCGTTCACGGCGTCCGGGTGTTCTAAAATGTGTTCACCAGAAAAGAAATGAGAAATGTATCTATTATGCCTCTAACTGTTATTGAAGTAACGTTTAACTGTTTAAACGTAAATGTAAGCTCTGAAATGTGTAATCATGTGCTGGAAGCAAGGGAATGAGTCCTGGAGGTTTCAAAGTGATATGTGATCATCGGAGGAAAGAAATCTAATCTCTCTCGTGAACTTGAAATGATTAGTTGTAAGTAAGGGAATTGAGTCCGACAGATTGTGAATAAGGGAATTGAGTCCCACAAAAGGTTGTGAACTGAGCCAGTGAATGAAAGGGAATCCACATTGTGCTTTGTGATGATATGATCTCCTGGATGGAGATGTATGTTATGGAATGATCTCCCGATTGGAGATGTATGTGATGGGAATGGATTTTCCTGAGTTTTGAATGTGTACGACAAATGTGTATTTCCCTCTCCAAGTGTGGAAACTAATATTGAAACTAGGACCATTATTCACAGGGGTAGTATTATTTAGCATACCATGTATATCGTGGTGTGAACCCGAGGAATACTTGGCCACATATTCTGGCCTCTCATGGGAGCGGGTGATGTTCGTGATACGCTTTAGAAAACTACTATAGAAGAACGAGGATTGCCCTGGTCCCCGGGGGATATGGGACGTGTTCGCCGAGTGGTCAGGCCTAAAATGTAGCCATTTGGTTAAATGTTGCGCAGTGGAGATGCAACCGATGGTCGAGTGCTACGGACCTAAAATGTAGCCATGGCTTTAGAATGTGTAGCGAACACATCCTTCCTCATTCTCTCCCATCGTTGGCTAGTACGGTCTACTAGCCCGGGTTCGCAAAGATGATGTAATAATGAAAATAAATAATGTCCAATCGATATAACCGTGAGAACTGTGTGAATCTAATAATTCCAGTTGTTTCCTGTTCCCTCTCCTGCTTCATGGTTTTGGAGAGTACCTGTATCTTTTCCCTATTTCAGTTCTTGTATATGCCTGTGAGATGTGTTTATGATTATACTTGCTGAGCTGTAAGCTTACTCTTATTGTTTGTTGTTTTTCCTTCCAAATAAGAACACTTAGACGGCGCCTGATAGTTAGAGCAAGGAGAGAGACTTGCTTGAAGAGATTAGCTAGACGTCAAGTGCTGAGAAGATTCAGTCCTCTTGTTGTAATGAAATGTAGCAACCACTTATGGATGGATGTGGCCCGTTGTTATTATTTTATAATTTTGTTATGATTCTGCAAGTTTTGATGTTTTGAGCATCGTTTTATTTTAGATGGCATCTCTCTAGATGTAATACGGCAGATAGGAGTACTGTGTTGGAGCCATTGATGATATGGCATAACTTGTGATCCTATGTGATGTGTTGTAGGCTTTGTGTTAAGCCTCTTGTTTGATGTGTGCTTGTTCAGGATATATTTAAGCAGGTTGTATTTTTAGTTTTTGTCCAATTGCAGAGGGAACTCTGCCGAAATTTCTGTGGAATCCATAGGTTAATTATGGGTTATTAGTTTGTGTTACCATTGACGGAGGTTATTCAATGGAGAATAATCTGGTCTATCACAGAAATAGAATACTTACTAGAAGTGATTGATAAAATTCATGATTCTGAACTAAGAAGGCAATATTTACAGAAGTTAAAGGATTTACTTATTACAACACTAAAAGAATCAGAAGAATTAAGTTTAACAAAAATATTTAATAAATATCCATCTCCCTCTCTATTTCAGTAAGCAACGACTGGTGATCTACAACAAAAAATTAAACAATAAAAACTGAAGTAAAAGAATTAAAAGATAATTTAGGAGAAATCAAATTTAATGAATTACATTTGAGTATACGTCTTGCTATTTTAGAATCCAAACAAAATATAGAAGCAGAATCAAATCACAATTATGAAATACAATCTACTAATCAAACTGAATATTTTCAACTCATTTTAAAAATTAATTTTTAAAAATGGTACTGTCAAATTACTCTAGTAGTTAATTAAGAATATTATATAAATTAATAGCCCTATTAGATACTGGTACAGATCAAAATTATATTCAAGAATGATTAATTCCTACAAAATATTATCAAAAAACTATAAAAAGATTACATGCAGCTAGTGGATCAAAATTAAACATTAAATATAAACTAACATGAGTAGCAATCTACAACTAAGGATACTGTTTTAAATCAAGATTTATATTAGTTAAGGATTTACAACAAGATGTTATCTTAGGCACACCATTTTTTACTCAAATCTATCCTTTTACAGCCTCTGCTAAAGGTATTCTATGAATGTTTTAGGAACACCTGTCTTATTTCAATTTATACATCCTATTAAACAAAAGAAAATACAAGAATTATAAGAGACGACAATCTCTAAACAAATAAATTTAATAGTTAAAAAAAATAAATTAATTATTTACAAGATGAAATACAAATAGTTAATATCGAACAACAACTAAAACTGTAACGGCCCAGATTTTAAAATATAGGAAATGCCAGACAGCAAGTCCATATAATCCGATCAATGCCAGTTGACCGAAAAAATGTAATAAGAAAGGTAAATCGGCCATAAGATGAAATCAAGTTCGGCCCTTATTGGATGAAAAAGAAGTCCGAATTTCCTTGAAGAAAAGAAGTCCGGATTTCCTTTGATGAAAAAACAAGTCCAGTTTTATTCTTAAGAATCAAGTCCAGCCAAGGCCGGAGTACATTATATGAATGTAAGGCCGAAGTGACTTGAAGACCGGAGTCCTTTGTGGAGGCCGGAGTAGCATTGAAGGCCAAAGTGGAATTGTCAAAAGAAAGCCGAATTTGATGATCCGGTTTACAAGTGTTGACCGAAAATCGTATAGGAATAATCCGGTCAACGCCGATAGTTGACCGGAATGTAATTACATGAGAAAGTTAAGTCCTGCTAAGTTCAATTAACCTGGAATTTAATGTGTTTACATAAGAAAGTTAAATGGAATTAATAGTGTTCAATCTAAATCCAGATAAGTTCAGTTAACTGGCAATTAATAAACTTTGTGGGAATGTAAACGCCATAAATGATGAAACATTCCCCTTGCAGTTGCCAATCATTAATGAAGAAACATTTTCCCTGTACTACCAATCATTAATAATGGTCACCATTAATAAGAAACATTTTTCCTATACTGCTAATCATTAATGGCAAATTATCAGATTCAAGGCCTATAAATAAGGACTAGAGGAATGAGAAGAAGACGCGTAATAGAGTTGCTGGTAACAGAAGGCCAAAAACATCAAGGCAAAGAAGTAGAAAACCAGACAAGATACTCACCCCTGTTTTCAAGTTCATGATTATGCATGATATCTATGCTAGTATATTTGATATTATATGAACTTATATGATGATTCTGTTCTTTTCATATCTGACGCTTAAAGTATGATTATTTGTCGATCAGTGCATGTTTAAGGAAAAAACTTTATGATTTTCGATTTTGTATGATTATCTGCCTAATTATATGAACTCTAATAATTTACAGAAAAGAGCTCCATCTTTTGAAGAAAAGTACTCCGTTCTTTTACAGAAAAGAGCTCCATCTTTTGAAGAAAAGTACTCCGTCCTTTTACAAAAAAGAGCTCCATCTTTTGATGAAAAAGCACTCCGTCCATTTTGAAGAAAAAGTACTCCGTCTATTTATGTAAAGAGCTCCGTCCTTTTTAACAAAAAATACTCTGACTGTTTACAAAAAAAGCTCCATCCTTTTGAAGAAAAAGTAATCCGTCTGTTTACGTAAAGAGCTCCATCCTTTTGAAGAAAAGTACTCCGTCTGTTTACAAAAAGAGCTTCGTCCTTTTGAAAAGTACTCCGTCCATTTAAGAAAAAGAAGTCCAGACTTTTGATGAAAAAGCACTCCGCCTTTTAAAGAAAAATCACTCCGGTTTTAGAGCTCCGGATTTTACAGAAAAATCACTCCGATTTTTAGAACTCCAGATTTAAAGGAACTCCTGTTTTTAAGAACTTCGGATTTCAGAAAAGAACTTTGCCTTTGAAAAGAACTCCGGCTTTTTATGTAAAAGAACTCCGGCTTTGTAAAAGAAATTCCGGCTTTGACAAAAGAACTCCGGCTTTTTATGTAAAAGAATTCCGGCTTTGAAAAGAACTCCGCCTTTATGAATTATGAACTCCGATTTTTAAGAACTTTGGATTTTAGAAATGAACTCCGGCTTTGAAAAGAACTTCGGATTTTGAACTCCGCCTTCTTAAGAAATAAACTCCGATTTTGAAAGGAACTTCGGATTTAAGATTATACGGACTTCAACTGATGAAGTAAAGAACAAGGCCACATGAAAATGCATGTGATACGGACAACAAGTGGAACTCTACGACTTTCGAACTATGATGGATGGCCATTAAAGAACACGAACCAAGAACCGAGTTTCCATTAAGCTTACTGTTAAAAATAGATGAAGGATATTGGAGTGACACTCGAGGATTGCCTCCTGGGCCACGGGAGGGGACTTTCTGGTGGCATAAGAACTATGGACTACAGCCCCGTATGCCGGGTTAAAGGCATTACCTCCCGCCCCGAGGAGCATGATGAGGGGATATGGCTTTAGGTTATGGGGTTACACACAACCCGTCCTCGATGTTGTCCGCTCCCATCCGGTCCCTAAAGATGATAAGAATTCTCAATGGTTTTTATGAGCTTTCAGCAGACAAGATAAGAAGAAAAAGACTAAGGAAATTCCGAACTAAAAGACATGATGATTTTCGTATGCTAAATTATATTCGCTTATATATATATATATGTTTATGTTATCTATTTTCCGCATGTGAGTATTTTGTTGGGCTTTGTAGCTCACTCTTGTTATTTTCAGATGATGAAAGGGTCATGGAGGATGAAGTTGAGTAGAGCATTATGGTGTAGCCAAATAGTTCGGTTGGCCGAAGCTAATTAAATGAAGAGCTTAATTTTATTTTGATGTTTTGAGAAAAATTGTAAATTGATTCCGCTGTTTATGACTTTATGGATGTTGTCAGAATGTTTCCGTGATTTTTTTATGGTTAATGTTATTGAAAGGTTAGTAAGCATCTCAGACTTTCAAGTTCGGCTAAATGTTGGCCAGACTAGTGTGAAATTTATCGGAAGGCCAACTCATGTAGTTTGGCCTCATCAATCTTATGTAAATGAAAAGGGAAAAATTTTTATGTCCATATTTAAGACCTGAAGGTGACTTTATTTGTAAAATTAAGTACGGGCCATCATAGAAACAAGCTATGGTACAAACAAAAATTGCTAATCTACTCTAACGTTTTGAAAAAGAAGTATGTTCTACTCCACCAACAGCCTTGTGGAATCGAAAACAATATCAAATTTCTCTACCGTATGAATCAGATTTTCATCAAACTAAAATTCCTACTAAAGCATGTCCAATTCAAATAAATCAAGAATTACTAGAATATTGACGATCTTCTAGACAAATAATTGACTCGAACGTCTAAATCACCTTGGAGTTGTTCTGCCTTTTATGTTATGAATAATGCTGAAAAGAAAAGAGTACCCCGATTAGTTATAAATTACAAACCATTAAACAAGGAATTCCAATGGATTCGATATCCTATACTTAACAAATGTGACTTAATTAATAGATTATATAATGTAAATATTTTCTCTAAATTTGATATGAAATCTGGCTTTTGGCAGATTCAAGTTCAAGAAAAAGATCGCTATAAAACAGCTTTTACAGTACCCTTTGACCATTATGAATGGAATATTATACCTTTTGGATTAAAAAATGCTCCTTCAGAATTTCAAAATATAATAAATCAAATTTTTAATCCATATACGCAGTGTGACAGTCCGACCTTATTCCACCGCACAAAGCCGCCATCAAGCCTAGATCCTTGCCTTAAAATAAATTAATAGATAATAATTAGGTGGACGTAAAAATTTTTATTTTCTTTCATATGAATAAACATTTCTTTTATACACAGCATTGCTTGAGGCTGAACTACATGAGCCGGCCTTCCGATTTTAATTTCATATATGGCCGGCCAACGCTAAGGTTACATGGACCTGAATGCCTTGAAATGACCTGAGATGCTTTCTAGAATTATCAATTTCATTTATCCAAAAAGTAAACACAGAAACATGCTAACACCCATAGATTCTAATACGGCGGAAATTGTTCTACAAGTCTTCTCAAACATCAAAAGGAATAAATTAAGTTCTTCATTTATTAGCTCCGGCCAGCTATGTCGTCTAACTACTTCATATGGTTCTACTCAACTTCATCCTCCATAAGCCTCTCGTCATCTGAAAAGTGGCAAGAGTGAGCTACAAAACCCAGCAAGATACTCACATGTAGAAAATATAAACATACATATAATCAGATCAAAGTAAGGATTCATATCATGACTTTAATCTGTAAAATTACCATATAATTTCTTTTTTTTTTAGTTCAAAATTTTCTTATTCTTATTCTTATTACCTTGTCTTTAGAAGATTCATAAAAACCATTCGAAATTCTTATCATATTTAGGGACCGGACGGGAGCGGACAACATCAAGGAAAGGTTGTGTGCTACCCCATAACCTAAGGTCGTATCCTCTCATTATGCTCCCCGAGGCGGGAGGTAATGCCTTTAACCCGGCATACGGGGCCATAGTCAAAAAGTCTTATCCACCAAAAGTCTCCCCCCATGGCCCAGGAGGCAGTCCTCGAGTGTCACTCCATTATCCTTCATCCATCTTTAACAGTAAGTTTAATATAAACTCGGTTCTTAATTCATGTATTTTGATGTCCATCCGTCATAGTTTGAAAGTCGAAAGTCGAAGAGTTCCACATGATGTCCGAATTACATACGTTTTTTTCATTGTTCTTGTAGTCTTTGTTCTTTAACTTCAACAATTCAAATCCGTATAGCCTTTTAATCATCTTGAAGTCAAAGATTCTTTCAGCAAAAGTCATAGGTCGTTTTCGTCAAAGTAGAAAATCCTTTTCTTCAAAACCGGAGTACTTTTCAAGGGCGGAGTTCTTCTTCTAAAAAGGCCGGAGTTCTTTTTTTTTATATAGGCCGGAGTTCTTTTTACTGAAAGCCGGAGTTCTTTTTACTGAAAGTCGGTGTTCTTTTTACTGAAAGCCGAAGTTCTTTTCTCAAAAGTTGGAAGTCTTTTCTTCAAACATGCAATTATCAAAGTTCATATAAGTCAACAAATAATCATACTTCAAATAGAACACAATCGAACATTATGATTAAGAACGATTCTTCCTTAAATTAAAGGAATAGAACAAACATCATGCATACTAAAATATAAGTTCATAAAAATATCAGATATACTAACGTTATAAATATGCATAAACATGAACTTAAAATAAGGGTGAGTACTCTTACCTGGATTTCTTTTACTTCTCCTTGAACTTTTGGTCTCCCTTTACTAGAAAACTCTATTAAGTGCCTCTTTCACACGCCTCTAGTTCTTATTTATAGGCCTTGGGTCTGGTGGCCATCGTTTGGGTTTGGCCATGCAGGCGAAATGTTTTGGAGTATGTTATTTATGACTTTACATTCCCAAAGAGTTTCCTTATTAATTTCCAGTTATTTATGGTTTCTACATTTTCAAAGAGTTTCCTTATTAATTTCTGGTTAACTGACCTAGACCGGATTCATGTTTTCTCATTTAATTACATTCCGGTCAATTATCTGGTGTTGACCGGATTAATTTCCTCTTTCCCATCCTTCCTTCCATTCACGCTTCCGGTCAATATTTTATGTTGACCGGATTACTCCTTCATCAGGCCTTCCGGTCAACACTCGTTGACCGGATTACTCCATCACTCCTTCCGGTCAACACTCGTTGTCTGAATTACCCTTTCATGCCTTTCGGCTAACACTTGTTGACCGGATTATTATCCTTAACTCGTTTTTCCTAGGTAATTGTAACTTGTCATCAGGAATTTTCTATCTTCTACGATCTGGGCCATTACAATCTCCCCCACTTACAGGAATTTCGTCCTCGAAATTGTAAATGAAGTTACTAACCTCAAGAAAATAGATAGGGATACTTGTTCCGAATTTCTTCCTCTCGTTCTCAAGTTGTTTCTTCGGATGAGTGATTTTTTCAGAGTACCTTTATTAAAGAGATTGATTTGGTGCGTAGCCTTTATTCCCTTCGATCTAAAATCTGTACTGGTTCTACGTAAGACAAATCCGTGTCAATTGCTAGAGGCTCGAATTCAATTACTTTTTTTTTTTGGTAAGTAGCTCGAATTCAATTACATGAGTAGGATCATGACATACTTCCTAAGCATTGATACATGAAATACGTCATGTACTTTTGCCAAGCTTGGTGGGAGTGTAAGTCTGTAGGCCACTTCTTCGATCCTTTCTAAAATCTCAAAAGGGCCAATAAATCGTGGTTTCAGTTTTCCTTTTACCCCAAATCTGTACGTCCCCTTAGAAGGTGAGACCTTTTGGAATACAAAATCGCCTTCTTCAAATTCTAATGCAAATCTCCTCTGGTCTGCACAGCTCTTTTGTCTGCTTCAGGTTACTATTAGATTCTCATGCACTAAAATTATTTTTTCCGCCGTCTCCTTAACAATTTCTAGATCCAAAATCCTTTTATCTCTGAGCTTCTCCCAGTAGATCGGTGATCTACATGTCCTTCCATATAAGGCCTCAAAAGGAGCTATGCCTATGCTGGCCTAAAAACTGTTATTATATGCGAATTCTGTCAAAGCTAAGAAATTGTCCCAAGTCCCTTTCATCTCTAATACCGAGGCCCTTAACATATCCTCGAGGATCTGAATTGTCCGTTCTGACTGGCCGTCAGTTTGTGGATGATAAGCGGTACTAAATTTTAATTCTGTTCCCAATTCTTTATGTAGACTCTTCTAGAACTTTGAAACTGTGACGGCCCGGCCTTATTCCACTTCATAAAGCCACCGTCAGCCCATAATTCTTGCCTTAAAATAAAATAATAAATGGACATAAAAATTTTCTTTTCAACCATATACAGGATCTCATGAGGCCGAACTGTATAAAGCTGGCCCACCGGTTTGATTTCAAACTTGTCCAGCCAACTCTAATGTTAGCCGGACCTAATTGCCCTGAGATGCTTACTAAAATTATAACTTTTATTCATAATACAGAAACATGCTAACATTAATAATTTTATAACAGCGGAACAGTTTTACAAGTCTCCATAAAACATCAAAAATAATTAAACAAGCTCTTCATTGATTAGCTCCGGTCATCAAAGCCATCTAGTCACTTTATAAGGCCTTACTCAATTTCGTCCTCCATGAGCCTTTCGTCATCTAAAAATAATAAGAGTGAGCTACAAAGCCCAGCAGAATACTCACATGCAGAAAACATAAACATATATACATAAGCGAATATAACTTAGTATACGAAAATCATCATGTCTTTAGTTCGGAATTTCTTTAGTCTTTTTCCTTATTAACTTGTCTTCTGAAAACTCATAAAACCATTAAAAATTCATATTATCTTTAGGGACCAGACGGGAGTGGACAACATCGAGGACGGGTTGTGTGTAACCTCACAATCTAAAGCCGTATCCCCTCCTTGTGCTCCCCGGGGCAGGAGGTAATGCCTTTAACCCGACATACGGGGTTGTAGTCTATAGTTCTTATGCCACCAGAAAATCTCCTCCCGTGGCCCAGGAGGCAATCCTCGAGTGTCACTCCAATATCCTTCATCCATCTTAAACAGCAAGTTTATTGGAGATTCGGTTCATAGTTCTTGTCCTTTAATGGCCATTCATCATAGTTCGGAAGTCGAAAGTCGTAGAGTTCTACTTGCCGTCTGGATTACATGCATTTTCCATATTCATATAAATGAGCCGGAGTTCTTTTTCATATAGAGGACCAGAGTTTCAAAAGTCGTAGTCCTTTTGCCAAAGCTGGAGTTCATTACAAAGCCGGAGTTCTTTTACATAAAAAGCTAGAGTTCTTTACAAGCCGGAGTTCTATTACATAAAAAGCCGGAGTTCCAAAAGCCGGAGTTCTTTTCAAAGGCGGAGTTCTTTTCTGAAATTCAAAGTTCTTAAAAGCCGGAGTTCTTTTAAATCTGGAGTTCTAAAATCGGAGTTCTTTTCATCAAAAGTCCAGGGTTCTTTTTCATTTAAAATCTGAAGCTATGAAAACGAAGTGCTTTTCTTTTCAAAATTCGAAGTACTTTTCTTTTCAAAATCCGGAGTGCTTTTCCGGAGTATTTTTCTTTTCAAAATCCGAAGTGCTTTTTCTGTTCAAAATCCGGAGTACTTTTCTTTTCAAAGGGACGGAGTACTTTTCTTTTCAAAGGGACGGAGTACTTTTCTTAAAAGGGTGGAGCTCTTTTTCAAAGGCGGGGTACTTTTTCTTCAAAAACATACAATTATCAAAGTTCATATAAATTGACAGATAATCATACAAAACCGAACATCATGAAGTCTTTTCCTTAAACATGCAATTATCGACAAATAATCATACTTTAAGTATCAGATATGAAAAGAACAGAATAAACATCATATAAGTTCATATAATATCAAATATACTAGCATATAAATCATGCATAATCATGAACTTGAAAACAGGGGTGAGTATCTTGCCAAAATTTCTTTTACTTCGCCTGGAACATTTGGTCTCTCTCTTTCCAAAACTCTATTGCGTGACTCATTCTTACTTCTCCGATTCTATTTATAGACCTTGGCGGCCGTCGTTTGAGTTAGCCACACTAAAGTATATCATTTATGGCTTTTTATTAAATTTTCACATTATTACGATTCTTCATTTCTCAACAGTCTCCTCCTTAAATTTCCAGAGTTATTTACGATTTTATGTGTCCAATGAGTTTCCTCATAAATCTTCAGATTAATTGACCTTGTCAGGTACACATTTCTCATTTAATTCCAATTCGATCAACTTACTGGCATTGACTGGATTATCGTTCTCTTTCCCTTCCTTCCTTTCATGTATGATTTTCAGTCAATATTTTATGTTGACCGGATCACGCCTTCTGGGCAACACTCGTCTGGAATACGTCTTCCAGTCAACCTTTTACATTGATCGGATTACATTTTCTTCGGGCCTTCCGGTCAACATCTTTACGTTGATCGGATCACCATCCTTTGCAATTGTTCATGTCTTCCGGTCAATACCATGTTGACCGGATCATCATCCTTTGTAATTGTAACTTGACATCGGGGATTTTTTTTCTATATTCTAGGACTTGGACCATTATAGAAACAAAGCGAGGGTCTCTATCTAATATAATAGAGGCAGGCACACCATGAAGCTTGATAACCTCATTTACATATAGTTGGGCCTGTTTATCACGGGAGTAAGTCGTCTGGATTGCAAGAAAATGGGCTGACTTTGTCAGGTGGTCAACAATAACCCAAACAGCATTGTGTTTTCTTGGTGTTCTTGGTAGGCCAGTCACAAAGGCCATGGCAATATCTTCTCATTTCCAGCCTGGAAGCGGCATTGGTTGTAATAACCAAGACAGTTTCTTTCTTTCGGCCTTTACTTGTTGGCATATAAGACATTTTTCTTCGTAAGCTGCAATATCCCTCTTCATATTCCTCCACCAGAATATTTTTTTTAAGTCCTGGTACATCTTATTGATTCCCGGGTGGATTGTATACCGAGATCTATGGGCTTCCTTCAAAATTTTTTCCTTCAATTCTTTGTTATCCGGCACACATAATCGATCACTAAATCTTAATGCTCTGTCTGGCTTAACTTGAAAATCACTTCGTGAATCTTTGTCCAGATCACTCATGATATTCACAATGAAGGAATCATTCGCCTAACCCCCCTTAACCTCATCTATTACCTCTGGCCGGACTTGAAGGTATGCTAAAATCATTCGTTTTCCTTGAACATATCATTGGATGTCATAGTACATTAGACAGTCCAGCATCTCCATTTTCTTGACATGCATCCTTGCCAAAATACCGGGTTACCGACTTAGTGTATCGGTGACTACATTGGCCTTACCTGGCTTGTACCGGATTTCACAGTCATAATCCCTCAAAAATTCAATCCTTCTCTGCTGCCTCATGTTCAGTTTCTTTTGAGAGAATAAATACTTTAAACTTTTATGATTGGAATAGACCAAGAATCTCTCACCATACAGGTAATGTCTCCAGATTTTCAGCGTAAACATTACAGCAGCTAATTCCAGATCATGAGTTGGGTAATTTCTTTCATGATCCTTCAACTGTCGTGTCCCATAGGCAACTACCCTTCCGTGCTGCATTAACACATAACCCAATCCACTCTTTGAGGCATCACAATAGACAATCAGTTCTCCAGATTCATCTGGAATGGTTAGGATCGGTGCAAAAGTTAACCAGTCTTTAAGTTCCTGAAAACTCCCTTCATGATTATCGGTCCACTCAAACTTAGCATCTTTCTTTGTTAGTTGTGTAAGTGGTAGGGCGATTTGGGAGAAGTTTTCCACAAACCGTCTGTAATATCCGGCCAAGCTTAAGAAGCTCCGTACTTTGGTCACAGAGGTTGGCCGGTTCCATTTCACCACTGCCTCCACCTTCTTAGGGTCAATGGAAATCCCTTCTTTGGAGATAATGTGACCAAGAAATCCCACTTCCTCTAACCAAATTCACATTTCTTTAATTTGGTGAACAGCTAATGTTCCCTAAGGATCAGAAGTTTAGTCCGTAAATGCTCTTCGTGTTTCTCATAGCTCTTTGAATAAACAAGGATATCATCAATAAAGACTATCACAAACTTGTCCAAGTAGGGTTGAAAAATTTGGTTCATCAAGTCCATAAATACAGTTGGAGCGTTAGTTAACCCAAAAGGCATCACTACAAACTCATAGTGCCTATATCTAGTCCGGAACGCAGTCTTGGCTATTTCATCCTTTTTGATCTGAAGCTGATGATATCCGGATCTAAGATCGATCTTTGAGAATACACAGGCTCCTTGTAACTAATCAAGGAGGTCGTCAATCCTTGGCAAAGGATATTTATTCTTAGTGGTAATTTTATTCAGTTCCTGATAATCCACACATAACCTCAATGTCCTGTCCTTCTTTCTTATAAACAGGACCGGTGCACCCCATGGCGACACACTTGGCCGAATGAAACCCTTATCTAACAACTCCTGAAGTTGCTATTTTAACTCCTTAAGTTCAGCCGGCGCCATCCTATATGGCACTTTGGATATCGGTGCTGATCCTTGCACCAATTCTATTTCAAATTCCAACTCTTGCTTGGGCAGTAGCCCAGGTAACTCATCAGGGAATAGGTCTTCGAACTCCCGTACCACAGGAATCTCTTTGGCCAGAGTTCCCTGACCTTCAGTAGTCACACTAGCGAAGACTAGGTAAGCTTGGCACCCATCACCAATCAAGTGCTGGGCATGGAGGGCCGAAATGAAGCAAGATGCTTCTTTACGCTGGACTCTCTAAATATAGAAGGGCTTGTTTTCAGTGATGGTGAAATTCACTCTTTTTCGGAAACAATCAATACTGACATGATACCTTACTAACCAATCCATTCCCAAGATTGCATTGAAGCCCTTCATTTCTAGCAGAGCTAGATTAGCAGGCATCACACATCCATTTGATTCTATCAGACACTATAAAAATACCACATTTAAAATTATAGATGACCCTATGGGTGAGGCAACCATCAATGGGCAGTCAAGAACTTGAGGGATGGTTGTAAGATACTTCATAAATTCATGGGAGACAAATGAGTGGGTAGATCCTGAGTCAAAGTGTAACATCCCGAAATCCCGAAATATTTTTATCGGATTAAATTAGAATTATTTATAATTTTTGGTAATTTTGGGTAATTCGGGCGTGAGAAAAATTAAATAAATATTATGAAATTTTGGGAGAATATCTGGAATTGTTGGGCCGGCGCCCAGAGTGTACCCACTCGATCGTTTGGGTATCAAATTAAATTGGGATTAAAAGAAAACATAATATATATTTCGGGGGGGAGGGGAAATTCGAAGGGAGACAGAAGGGGGAGGGTTACAGTTCATCGGCGAGAGAGAGAGGCGGACGGTGCCAACGCCGGCGGCGCACGGGTCGGCAGCGGCCGGCGACAGCCGTGCAAGGTGGTGGCCAGCTGGGCATCACGATGGAGCAGCAATAGCACCCGTGGGTGCCCGGTGAGAGGAGGAGCTCGCGAAGGAGAAGGGAAAATGGAGGCCTTCGGGTCCGATTTTGAGCTCGGGCTACTTGGAGAAAATGTAGAGCACGTCAAGGCAAGTGTACTCACACTCACTATTTGTTATCTTGTGATTTTTACTCGTTCTCTATCGGGTATTATCATTCCGATACCCATCCAAAATCTAAAAAATGTGTAGCCCATGAATTATGTTCAATGAATATGTAGTTCTTTGTCCAAATTGTGGTCCGAATCGACCGATTTGGTATCGTAAAACCCTAACCCAGGCCCGGATTCGGGTTCACTATTTTTCCCTCCGAATTATGTTATTTTGACCTCAAAATATGAATCCCCATGTCCTAAATATATAGATATGTCGGCCGCGGGTTTGATTGCGCACGTTTCGACCTGTTCGCGACTTCCGGGGCCTTCAAATTGCGGCTGACACTATTCATCCGAATATAAAATTGAAAATTGCATGTTTCCACCATCATATTTCATTGAATCGAGCCTAAAAGAAGAATCACCATGTCCCAATTGTGCGTATGTATCAACCAGACGCCCGATCTCACAAGTATCAAACCATTCACGGCGTCCGAATGTTCAAAAGAAACCTGACACTGTTCACCCGAAATGAAATGAGAAATATACATGTTATGCCCTCATTTAATTGTTATGGAAGTGACGTCTAATTGTTTGAATGTAAATGTAAGCCCCGAAAATATGTATCCATGTGCCAGAAGCTAGGAAACGAGTCCAGGAGGCTTCTAAAATGATACGAGATTATCGAAGGTATGAAATTCAGAATTCACTTGTGAACATGAATTGAATTGTGATGACAGGATTGAGTCCCACAGAAAGTTGTGAACCGAGCAATTAAATGGAAGGGAATTCACATTGTGCGTTGTGATGGAATGATCTCCCGGATGGAGATGTATGTGATGGGAATGGGATTTCTCGAGTTGTGAATGTGTATGGCAAATGTGGATTTCCCTCTCCAAGTGTGAAAATTAACCTTTAAACTAGGACCATGATTTATAGGGGTAGTATTCTTTAGTTTACCATGTCCATCGCGGTGTGAACTCGAGGAATACTTGGCCACGTATTTCGGCCGCTCGTGGGAGAGGGTGATATTCGTGGTACGCTTTAGAAAAATACTATGGAAGGACGAGAATTGCTGTGACGACCCGACTTTTTTTACCATCAAAAACCGTTGTCAATTCTAATTCATATAATTTATGAAAGATAAATAGATGAGCATAAATTTTTTTTTTCTTTTCTTTTCATCAAACCTGAGATGCATTCTAAAGATAAATAATTTCATAACTCCCAAAAGTGTCACGGAAACATTCTAACGTTCATAAGCAGCGGAATCAAAATTATAAATTTCCTCAAATAAAATAAACAAAACTCCAAAAATCTGCTCCAGTCAGCAAAACCAAAGGACTCTACTCGACTTCGTCCTCCATAAGCTTGTCATCTGAAAATTTGCAAGAGTGAGCTTACAAAACCCAATAGGATACTCACATGCAGAAATCACAGGCATACATATAATCAAAGTATAGATCATAATATAGCAAAATAACAATCATCATATCGTTTCTTCTTAGTTCATATTCTTTTCATCTTGTCTTTATCAAATTCATTCGGGTTTATATAATCTTTAGGGACTGGACGGGAGCGGATAGCATCAAGGACGGGTTGTGTGCTACCCCACAACCTAAAACCGTATCCCCTCGTTATGCTCCCCGGGGCGGGAGGTAATGCCTTTAACCCGGCATACGAGGCCATAATCCAGAGTTCTTGTGCCACCAAAAGGTCCCCTCCCGTGGCCCAGGAGGCATCCTCGAGTGTCACTCCAATATCCTTCATCCATCTTTAACAGCAAGTTTAATGGAAACTCGGTTCTTGGTTCGTGTTTTTTATTGGCCATACATCATAGTTCAAAAGTCGGAAGAGTTCCACTTGTTGTCCATATTCCATATGTTTTCTGAAATTCATATCATCATGCCGAAGCTCATTATTTCCAAAGCGAAAATCTGGAGTTCTTATTTCTTAAATTCCCGAAGTCCTTATTTCTTGAATTTCCGAAGCACTTTTAATGTGTAAACCGAAGTTTTGAAAATGGAAGCTAAGTTCATTGCCGGAGTTAATTTCTTGAAGCCGGAGTTCGTTTTGGGAATCAGAAACCGGAGTTCATTTTATAAAGAAACCGACGTTCATTGCTTGTAAAATCCGGAGTTCATTTTAGTCAAAATAGGAGTTCATTTACTTTAATCAAAACCAGAGTGCTTTATTTATGAAGGACGGAGCACAATTACACTATGCTAAAAAAAATCTGAAGTTCTTTATTCAGGTACGGAGTGTCGTTTTCGAAGGACTTGGACGGAGCTCTAACCGGACGGGGTGGCTTTTCATTTCAAAATCCGGAGCTCAAAGGGACGGAGTGGATTTCAAAATTCGGAGTTCATAGGACGGAATGGATTTTCTTTTAAAATCCGGAGGTCATAGGGACGAAGTGATATTTCTTTCAAAATCCGGAGTGCTTAAAGGAACGGAGTGCCTCATTGACGGAGTACACTTCTCTTCCTTATTCCAGAGTGCTTTAAGGGACGGCGTGCATAAAATCCGAAGTTCATTGAGTACGTATTTTATAAACCGGAGTTTATTTCAAAATAGAGGGACGGAGTATAAAATTCATTAAAGGCCGGGGTTCATTTTAACAGTGGACGGAGTTCTTTTCAGAAACATAAAGCCGGAGTTCATTTTCGGAGTGCTTTTCAGAACATAAGGCCGGAGCTCATTTTTACAGTGGACGGAGTGACTCTCAGAACATAAGGCCGGATTCTATTTTCTTAGTGGACAGAGTACAAAATTCATTAGGGCCGGAGTTCACTTTCACAGTGGACGGAGTACTTATTAAAGACGTAAGGACCGAACTTCTTTTCCAAATGAGACGGAGTACTTATGCCGGAGCTCTTTTTCGTTAAATCCAGATATATTTTCGGCAGAAGCCGGAGATCGATATCCTGAGTTCTTGTTCCATCTTAAGGTCGGAGTTCTTTTCAGTAAACATGAAATATCAAAATTCATAATACTTGCCAGAAAAATCATAAACAGAATAATTTCTAACATCATGCATAACAGAGTTTCTTTTTAAACATGCATTTCGGAACGATAAGTCATAAATAGAAAAGGCATACTTCATACAGAATATTATATACTTTCGTAGCAACATACATAAACATGAGCTTTATAAAAAAGGGTGAGTATCTTGCCTGAATTCCCCTTTTTCTATGTCTGGGACCTACGGCCTCTCTCTCTTTCTCTCCTTCCAGACTTCTGCGGCGTACTCAATATTACTCCTCCAGCCCTATTTATAGATTTGAGTTGCCGTTGTCTGAATCTAGCCACATTAATCGTTCTTGTCCGTTACAATTCTCATTTAATTCTCTCCAAATTAATTGGCTTCGTCCGTTACACCTTTCCCATTTAATCCTCTTAAAACTCCTCGTCAGTTATGTGTTTCTTATTAAATTCCAATCCGGTCAACTTACGCCTTTCCTGAAAGTTCGCATGCGTTTTTACTCCGGAAATCCGGAGTTCATTTACCAAAAGAAAATCCGGTCTTCATTTACCCAACGAAATCAAGACTTCTTTTATTATGGAAATCCGGACTTCATTAAGGAAATTCGGACAGCAATTCCCTCGATGAAATTTTCGGACTTCTTTGCCTATGGATTTCCGGTCAACGGGCGTTGACCGGACCTGATGGTTACAATTTCTTTGTTCAAATTTTTGGGTCGTTACACCCTCCCTCACTTATAAGAATTTCGTCTTCAAAATTTTAAATAAAGCCACTAACCTCGAGAAAATAAAGATGGGTATTTGTTCCGAAT
>JAODPA010105183.1:0-20506 GCA_025585075.1 Nepenthes mirabilis
CAAGTGGTGCTCCATGATGCAAAGCAAAGAGAGCCCCACCATGTATAGTCGAGAGGAGTGATTAATGGGCATTTAATTCAAGAAAATAACGTATTCCAACATTAATGACATAAAATCAAATCTTGTCAAACATGACCCCGAATCGGCAGAATATTTGGAGAAGGAACACACATGAAGAATTTGTAGCTGGCGTCCCATCATTAACATGCCAGGAGTTAACATTTAAACTTCCTAGCAAGGGTGACTAGTGATGGGTACGACGAAAATTAGGCCGGCCCAAACCCAACTCACAAAAGCATAGGAGGCCCAGACAAAGATTGCCCAATGGAAGACGCCTTTGAGTCCATGAGGCAAAAGGCGTAATAGCTAAACCAAGAGACAAAGCCATACTATCAAGCATTGAAGGATTACAATGGAGTACAAAATGAACTGCTTTAGACGACGGATGCAGTGATCCTAATAATTGGAAGCCAGGTGATCTAGCCATTGAATGAAGGTGACCATTACACAAGTAACTTCTCTTACCATCGAAGAGGCACGATGCCCATGTATTGATTTAGGGGTCCACCAACTAAGTGATGTCTTTCACTATAAATACAGCCTCTTGTTCACAAAAAAGGGGGACGACAGAAGGGATGAACAAATAAACAAAGAAAAGAAGTGAGACATGCTGCCAGCTAAGTGCACAATTCACAACTTTAGACACTCCGCCAGTCGAGTGCAAAATACTAAAGCCACTCTTCCTAACGAGTGTACTAATGGAGCACTACCCTCCAAACAAACATTGCCTTCCATAGGGCCTCTTACCTTTGTCCGGTGAAGGTTCATTGATAGTATTTTTTGAGGTGGATGACATTCTTTGTCATAAGGACCAGTTTTCCATTTTGAGTGCATAACTTATACGTATTGTTTTGGGGAATCGCTGAGACTAGGAATGATCCTTCCCAATTAAGAGACAGTTTATTCCTATTAGCGGTTTTGCCTGTTGCCTCTATATTTCACAGAATTAGGTCCATTACCTCGAATTGACGAGCTGTTACTCTTTTGTTGTAGTACTGAGCGATTAATTGCTAATAAGCCGCTGTTCACAGTCTTACTATAGCTTCATCGAGTAAGTCGAGATACTCTCTCAGTTGTTGGGAATTGCCTTGTGGGTTGAAGCTTTTGACTTGAAGGCTGGCAGCTTGATCTCCACTGGAATAACTATCTCTTTTTCATAACACAAGGTGTATGACATTTCTTGTGTTGGTTCTCTGGGAGTATTTGTAGGACCACAGCACGAAGGGTAGCTTGTTTGCCAAAGAGCCCCTTGTGCCTTTTCGACCTTTGTAGTAGGGTCCGTTTTGTTACTTCCACTTACCGTTCGTTTGTGGATAGGCAATAAAAGTGTGAACTAGCCGGATTCTTAAATTCGTGTAGTACTTAGTAAATCTTTTACCGGTAAATTGGGATACGTTATCGGTAATTATGACTTTAGGAATTCCAAATCTACAAATGCGTTGCCGAAGAAACTCGATTGCGTTCTACTTGGTTATTCTTATTAGTAGGTTGGCCTCTACTCATTTTGTGAAATAGTTAATGCCAATTATGACAAACATTTTCTGTTCTGATGCAATGGGCAATGAGCCTAATATTCGAGCTCCCATTGAGCGAATGGTCAAGGTAATTGCAGGGTTTGCAGTTCCATGTGTAGTTGACAAGGGACGTTACCGTAGATTTGACAATTTTTACATTTATTTACGAACTCTAGGGCATCTCGCTTCATCATAGGCTAGTTGTAAATCCCTACTAGCCTAGTTGTGATGGAGTACCTTCATCAATGGCCGAGGTAAATGTTTCTGTCGCATGACTTTGAATGCTAGGTTCTTCCCTGCTACTTGTGATCACAAATCCCAATATGCACTTCATTCAGTGTGTAGTCAGTTTCGGTAGGTGTCAAACGCCTCATGTATGGGATTGAGTACCTTCTTTGATACAGTTTTTTGTCTATGAGGATGGAGTACCCTTAGACAGCACGTAATCACTTTTTTTTATGTGCTTGGCATCTTTTGGGTTTTTCAGTAGAATGCCTTCTTTTAGGTACCTTTTGTACGGAGTCATTCAGGTATCGTTGTCTGAGATCTAAAGTATCTCTTCTTTCAAAAATTCTATACTTAGGATTGTGAGGATTTTCTACATCTCTCTAGCATATTGCTCAAGGTTCCCAGTCTCTATCGCTTTTGCCTACTAATCTGCCTTCCAGGTGCCTTCTCTCGGGATGTAGCGATTCTAAATCTCAATAATTGTTCAAAATAGTGGGGTACAAGTTACGCACTTAGAATGAAAAATTGGTCCCGAGGATATGGAACACTATTTACCTCAAAAAATACTATCAATGAATGTTCATCGGACAAAGGTAAGTTCCATACATGTCAAACGGACTGCCTGTATGATGTAAGCATATTGAAATTAATAAAGCTGTCATACATTCATTATACCGCTCATGTGAATGCTTGTGTGTCCCTGCATAAAACTAATGGCCGAGACTGACTCTAAGTCGGGTGAAGCTTTCACTTGTGAATTGACCTACTAAAAGTACAATCAAATCTTTAGTCAAGATAACTAAGCAGCCCAAATGAGGTCGAAGGCAAAGGTCGGGGGGCTTGCAGACTAAAGTCTAAGCCCCTAAAAGAAGTCAAAACAAAAGAAAACATAGGGAGACTTTTTCAGCATAAACATTCTCCCATATGGAAGAGCACTATCAACCGAAGTCAATCGACGGACTAGAACCCGACACATGAATACGACAATGTCCTCTAATAGGAATGAGTACCATCAGTTAAGTGTGGTTGATGGATTAGACTTAGTCAAAGCCCCGTGACTATTGCAAGCAAACCTAATTGGCTAAAAAGAGGGTTTCCTAACAAGCGTGCTATGACATCCTTTCATGTTAAAGAGCACCAACAAAAAGAGTGCCGCGACATCCCCTCATAGGATTAAGCACCATCAAACTAGTACAGTTGATTGTCTAGAGTTTGCCCGAGTTTGATGACAGTAGCGACCATGCTTAGTCAGCAAATAAAACACATGTTAAGCAAAGAAATCAGCATATATAAAAAAAATCAACGACAATGATTGCCAAAATCGGGTTGATTTATTAGTGAATAACATTTATAACAAGGAGATCAGAAGCATTCAAGAGAAGGTTACAATGATACTACCTATTACCTATACGCGAACAAAGCGACTATCCTAAGCCGCTTAGTCAAGCACACTTGTCTTGGAGATCGGTGAATTGTTGTTCAACCTCCTGGAGCTCGCCCTCGAGTGAGACAATCGGATCCAGGGCTAAAAATATTTCATCTGAGAGCTTTTAGGATCTTGCCATCCACTTGGATAACTCTCAGTCAAGGAAAGCGGCCTGATCTCGACCTTGTTGAGCTTCAGCAATGGCAGCATCAACCCTAATCTCTATCTCCTTGAGAACTGTAGGATTAACATATATTTGAGACAGATAGGATATTTTAATGTTATGTTGGTACAGCCCATCTGCAATCAAACGAACTAGCTCTTGCGGCTACAAAACAAACCAAAATGGATTTCTCATAAATGGTGACAACATAAAGAATATTCAGAAAGCAAGGGATCCGCAAGCGATACCTCAACGGTAAATGGTTCCTCTTGAAAAGATGGACCAAAGAAAGCTTCGGGTCTAGAAATGGATGGAGACCTCTAGTAAAGAAGAGGTAATGCATGATGGTGGAGAGGGACCTCAAACCTAGGAGGAGGTGAAAAAATGCCCAAATCCTTAGGGAGCTCAGATGCCGAAGCGTGAATGCAAGGAACCTCCTCCGCATCCACAGCCATAGGATTACTATCTTTGAATTCTTCTGCTGCCAATTGTTATTAACAAGCTCTTTAACAAAAATAGTATGAGGCATGGAGAAAGACTCATCGGGTGATGAGTTGATCAAAATTGAAACCCTGATTCGACCACAAATGGAGCATCGATCGGATCATTCGATCTGTTGTCCATGGGTTCATTTATTCTCGAAGCAGTGGGTAATGGAGCCTCACTGCTCTCAACGAATCCGGTCATCTCTACAAATACTAGACGAACCAGAAAAGAATGAACAGAACTCGACCTTCGGGACAACTAGCCGGTGTGTGACGCGGTCATCGTGTCACTGACCTTGTTGATGGCCCTGTCATAATCGGTTGAGGAAGATGAGAGAGGATCTTCCTAATCGGTCATCCATTTAGGAGAGTCCTGGATGAAAAGCTTTCTTGTCTTCCTCTTAGGATGGCAAGAAGGCATGATGGCGGTATCCTCTCCTTCCGTTTTGACCTCCCAGTTGAATCAAGAAACGCTTGTCGGGTCGGCTAATTACCTGTCCTTCGGTGAGAGATGACATTCTTCTCGATAAGCTCTATCAACGGCCGAGCTATGTGAGATTCACTCTCCAAAACATCTCTAGAATAGGTAGAGTTCATCCTGCCCCATTTATTGGAATGAGTCTAGCAGGAAGAGGCCGCAATGTAAAAACACCACTCCTTCCAACCTTTTATTGAATTTAGGTTGTCCCTGCTTATTTTGTACTTTTTGCAAGGGTAAACAAAATCCAATCAGCATCCTGGTTGAACTGAAAGGCCTCATTAATAGCCCAGGCTTCTAGGAGAAGCTTCTTATAGTGAAAGAAGACACAAAAAATTAAATATTTGATGGCATTGGGATGGAGGCACACAACAAGAATTTGTAGACCCTCCAGAGTCTTATACAGTTCCTTATTTTTTTGGTAAGTAAATTGAATTAAAATAAAAAAAATAAAATCTTTGTTCAGTCTCCATGTATTTTTCCGACTTAAAGATAGAATAAAGACGTTGGGGCATATCCCGAGCAATATGAATATGCCATAAAAAGAAAGAAACATTACCTAAGAATAGTAATACAATCATCCTATTTGGACAATCACCTACCAAAGACCCAACCCGTAGGCCTGTATAAAAGCCGGAAAAACTAATTTACTAGTGGCCCTAAGCCCGCGCTCCCGCATATGCAAACTTTTGGGACCGCGCATCCCTAATCTAATCCTGAGCATCCGGTTCATACCGAAGACCAGCAAAGAGAGTGAATCGTCCTATAGGAATTGTTCCGACCGCCTAGCAGCTCCTTCCTGAGCACCAAGGCTAGAATCAGCACTCTACTAAGGCATAAATTGTACCTGCCTGAAAATACATCCAGTAGGTTTTTTTTTACCCTCCAGAGGAGCCAAACCGGCAAATTACACCCAGCCCCAACCGCTGCCAATATCCAACTTAGTCGGTTAGCTGGTTGACCAATCAAAAGCCAACATCGTAACATTGCCGGTCAGTTTGTTGACCGGCAAAAAAGCACCTAGCACCAAAAATGCCAATCTGGCCCATCAGCGTGTTGACCGGCTAGATGCCCCATTTTTTTTACCCTCCAGAGGAGCCAAACCGACAAATTACACCCAGTGCCAACCGCCACCAATATCCAACTTAGCCGGTTAGTTGATTGGCCGGTCAAAAGCCAACACTGCTTTTTTTTTCGGTTGCAGGGTTTCTGGTCAGAGTGTTGACCGACAAAAATGCATCCAGCACCAAAATAGCCAATCTGGCCAGTCAGCGTGTTGACCGGTCAGATGCCCCTTTTTTTTACCCTCCACAGGAGCCAAACCGGCAAATTACACCTAGCTCCTTTACAAAAGGAATTCGAAGGCCTTCTTTCAAAGGGGTCTCGTAGAGGGTAATGAAGGCAAGGCAAGGAGCACGGGTACTATCATCAGATAGAGGTATCAGATATGGAATGCCAATAGAGACATTATACTTCTCATAAATACCATTCATATCATTGGATTGCAGCAATGCTTTGAGAAGTCGCTCAAGAGTTTAAATAGCCAAAATTTTGGCTCAGAAGCGGCGTCTTCTAAGGGGACTGAAGAGGCTCATCGCCATATTGGCTGAGACACGCGCTTACACTGTAGTGTGCCACGACACATTTATTTTGCTGTGTTAGTAATGGTGGCTTGACACAACATCTCCAAGCATAGCGAGCAGATAACTGGAGGCTCTGACATCTAGATCAACATGCTTGTAGAGCAGCGGAGGTTATGATGCCCGGACACATTGTTTCCCAATGTGACAGACTGGTGATGAGCGACCCTGATATTACTCGAGACCGATTTGATAGATTTACAGACACAAACTGAGCGTTTGATGTAAATTGTCACATATTAGATTGTCAGAAGATCAAACTGTCAGTTATTCAAGTTGTCAAATTGTCAGAAATTAAACAACAAAAAATAGCAATTAAGCACTTCATCTATTCAAAGAATAGAATAATGTTGGAGCCATGGGAAGGAAAAGAACAACCAAGTAGTTCTATTCAACAACTTATTTCACAACGTACAAGCTTATAATAATAAAAGTATAATTTGGTAGGAAATAAGGAAGACATGGAATAATGACCTTACAAAAGAAAACCATCCATTCAACTTGGAAATATATATCTCGATCACCTTCAAGAGGACTAATGACATAAAGGGCACCGCTACAACAAATAGGCCCAGCTTTGGGACGGACGCAAAAAGAAGAAAAGCTCTCTACCCAAAAAGAAATAGTTGCAGTTTTCTAAGAACTGCCCATTTCAGACAGGGAGGGAGAAGAAAAAAAATCATTTACAACAAGATCTGTTGCGACATTGACGACTTGGGGGACGGATGTAAAAGGGGGAAACCAAGACGGCTTCACATATAAAAAAGAATATCCCAGAAATAACAATAACAATAATAATATCACCCATCACAGAATCTCGCGGACTATACATCTGGACAACTTACTAATCATGACCTTTTCAAAAGTCCGTAAGGAAAAGTGACAGTTTATAATACAAACAAAATCACCAATCCATAACAAACCCAATGACACAAATATCCAAATGATATTGTCTCCTCCTAATTAATACAATACAATCATCATTTTATCTTTAGCCCCAAATAAGACCAAGGTACATCTATTATGAATGCAATTAGAATACAAAGCCAATACTCACCAAAGATAAACGAAACAAAGAAGTATCGATTAAACAAATTCCCTAAAAACTGAAGTCAAAAATCTAAAACATGTACAAATCGGATATTGGAGAATTAAAGATCAAAAGACTGACCGAAGTGTATATATATAATAAAACAGACATGTCTATAAATTAAAACGAAGAAGCGAAAACAATAAAACATATATGAGAATCTGATACAAATTAAAGGTCTAGCATGTCAAATATCTAACTGTATCAAAAACTTGATTATAAAATAAGCTAATGTGATTTCATACGCAAAATTCATAATCTGTATATGAATTACTCGTACTCCAAATATACGAAATCATCCCAAGTTTGGAAATCCAAAGTTCAAATACCAAAATCGAGTAAATCTAAGTATCGATTAAATCCTACAAATCTCAAAGGTTAAACATCTCAAATGTCAAATTAGATGTAGGAAAAATATCAAAAATCCAAAATATACGAAATCTTATAATCAAGGATCAAAAGATTTATTTTGAGGAAGGGTTACATATGCTCCCGTTAGCATTAATCCAAATTTCTACTATTTAGACCCATAGGCGGCCTGTCTACATATTTTTCTATATAGATGAGGTTAAACACCATTTTTTTCTATCACATGCGGATGACAGGTGCAATTTTCAAGCCATTCTGAATATATTATGATGTCCTATTGCATTAGTTTTGATCATTTTTTTACAATAGTTTTCAACAAAAATATCAATTTTGGGGACTCTATAACAATTAAATCCAAATGAGTCCAGATGACAAGAGTACATATCATTCACGATGAATCAAGGGACGTACTGATATAAAGTCATGCCATTCAGTCTGAAGAATGCAGGAGCCCCTTACTAGAGGCTCATAAACAAAATATTTGAGAAGCAGATCTAACGGAATATAAAGGTGTATGTAGATAACATGCTCATTAGAAGTATAGCAGCCGATGATCATATTTGTGATCTCGGAGAATCTTTTGAGGCGCTTCGAACACACCAGATGAAGTTGAACCCATCCAAATGCGTGTTCGGAGTAAGTTTGGAAAATTTCCTTGTCTTTATTGTCTCTCTCCGGGGAATCAAAGCAAACCGTGAGAAGATAAAAGCCATTCTGAATATATTATGACGTCCTAATGCATTAGTTTTGGTCATTTTTTTACAATAGTTTTCAACAAAAAATATCAATTTTGGGGACTCTATAACAGTTAAATCCAAATAAGTCCAGATGACAAGAGTACACATCATTCACGACGAACCAAGGGACGTACTGATACATAGTCATGCCATTCAGTCTGAAGAATGCAAGAGCCCCTTACTAGAGGCTCATAAATAAAATGTTTGAGAAGTAGATCTAACGGAAAATAAAGGTGTATGTAGATAACATGCTCATTAGAAGTATAGCAGTCGGTCATATTCGTGATCTCGGAGAAGCTTTTGAGGCGCTTCGAACACACCAGATGAAGTTGAACCCATCCAAATGCGTGTTCGGAGTAAGTTTGGAAAATTTCCTTGTCTTTATTGTCTCTCTTCGGGGAATCAAAGTGAACCATGAGAAAATAAAAGCCATCATGGAAATGAACCCACCTTGGTTAGTGAAAGAAGTTCAGAGGCTCACTGGGAGGCTCACAGTGCTCTCCCAGTTCCTCGTAATTTAGACACTGACAAGGACGAAGACGAGTGATTTTCAATGGACTGTTGACTGTCAAGCAACCTTCTAAGGACCGAAGGATTACCTTGCCAATCCACCTCTCCTAACGTCTCATAAAGAAGGCGGAGAACTATTTTTCTTCCTCATAATCTTAGACACAGCGCTGAGTTTAGTCTTGATCAGGCAAGAGTTTGAGACACAATGATCAATTTGTTACGCCAGTAAAATCTTGACCGACACTGAGACTCATTACTAGTGTGCCGAAAGGATTGCTTTGGCACTGGTCTACTCCATCCGGAAGCTACGACCGTATTTCCAGGTCAACAAGATCATCGTTTTAATAGACCAGCTATCAAAAGAAATTCTCTAGAAGCCCGACATGTCCTGACAACTGATCAAGTGGACTATCAAATTGGGTGAGCTTGAGATGAAGTTTCGACCGCAGCTAACTATAAAAGGTCAGGCCCTAGCAGACTTTATAGTTAAAATAACAACCCCGATTTTCGATGACGTCAATACAAGAGAAGGCATTCGCCAGCGAGAAGCTGAATCATGGATCTTGCATGTGGATAGGTCATCAATGCAATCATGAAGCAGAGCAAGCATGGTCTTGAGGACTCCAGATAGGTCGGAGATGAAATACTCAATGACGTCAATAAAAGGTCAGGCTCTAGCAGACTTCATAGTTAAAATAACAACCCCGATTCTCGATGACGTCAACACAAGAGAAGGCATTTTCCAGCGAGAAGCTGAATCATGGATTTTGCATGTGGATAGGTCATCAATTCAATCATGAAGCAGTGCAAGCATGGTATTGAGGACTCCAGACAAGTCGGAGATGAAATACTCAATGACTCGTAGATTCTCGGCCACCAACAATGTCTCCAAGTATGAAGCCTTATTGGCTAGACTTAGGCTGGCAAAAGAATGCTCGACAAAAAACCTCATTGTCTACAGTGACTCAGAGTTGATCATCAACTAGGTTAATGGAAATATTGAAGTGTCTAACCTATTGCTCGCGAGGTATCTTGCTAGATTGAAGGGCATGATCGAAACATTCGACAAGGTAGAAATACTCCACATCCCTAGAAAAGAAAACTGGAAGGCGGATCAGCTTGTAAAAGCAGTGGCAACCAACAATCCCGAATAGTATGCTCGAGATATGCGAGAAGTTCTTATGACCCCGAGTATAGAAGACCTAGAGCAAGAGGTCCTCCAGATCTCATATGATGATACCTGGATGGTTTCATATAGAAGGTTACTCATCGAAAGCCTTTTACTAAAAAATCCAGATGATGCCAAGCACATAAACAAGACGATAGGCTGATACATCATCAAGGATGGGAACTATACCGACAAGGTTATTCTGCCCCAACATGCGGTGTCTCATGGCAGAAGAAGCTGACTATGTGCTAAGCGAGGTGCAGCTTGGAATCTGTGGATCATACATTGGTTGCAAGAATTTGATATTCAAGGTCATGCAACAAGGAAATTATTGGCCTACGACAAAGAGGGACGCTGCTGAATTCATAAACAAGTGTAAGAGTTGTCAAATCCATGGCAACATTCCACAATAGCCGTATATAGAGCTGCAGACCTTATAATCACCATGGTCATTCACACAATGGGAGTTCAACATTCTAGACCCACTACCCATCACATTCAGGCAAAGGAAGTTCATAATAGTTAGTATCGATTGCTTCACAAAATGGGTGGAAGCCTCCTCGCAGGCACAGATCACCAAGTAGAGCGCAATAGAGTTTGTTCAGCAGAATATCACTTACAGATTTGTGATTCCCAATATTATAGTGATCGACGACGGAACCTAATTCATTGGAAAACGATTCACAAAGTACTACAAGAGTTTGAGAATTCGGCTGGTTTATACTTTTGTCACCTATCCTCAAGCAAACGGGGAAGTAGAAGTAATGAATCGAACTCTACTGCACGGGTTGAAGATAAAGCTAGAGGACTCAGGGGGCTCCTAAGGGGACGAACTATCTTCCATGTTGTGGTCCTACAAGACAACACCAAGGGAACCGACATGAGAGACACCTTTTAGTTTATGCTCCGAAACTGAAGCGGTCATCTTGGTAGATGTCTGTTCGCCCAACTTTTGAGTCGAAAGTTTCAACTCATAAAGTGATTTCCAACAACTCTAAGAGTATTTTGACTTGTTTGAAGAGGCTCAAGATGCGGCAAGGCTGTGTCCGGCTGCTTATCAGCAACGGATTGCTCGGTAATACAACAAAAAGGTGAAGGCATGCCAATTTGAGGTGGCGGACCTAGTTTTTTGGAAGATAGAGGCAATAGGCAAAACAGTCAATAGAAACAAGTTGTCTCCTAATTGGGAAGGGCCTTTTATAGCCTCTGCGATTTTCTGAAATGGGGCATATAAGCTACACATCCAGAATGAAAAACTGGTCCCGAGGATACAGAACGTCATCTACATCAAAAAATACTATCAATGAATCCTCGTTAGGCATAGGTAAGTCTAAAGCATGTCATGCGAGGTGCTTGTATGAGGTAACATATTTCGATCAATAAAATAATCATTCATTTATCTTATTGAGCATCTCCACATGAATGCTTGTATGTGACTGCATAAATTCCATGGCCTAGATTGCCCAAAAGTCGGGTGAAATCCTTTTCCTGTGAACTGATCTATAAAAACACGGTCAAAGCCTCGGTCCAAATAACTGAGCAGCCCAGAGAAGGTCGAACTCTAAACCTCAATATTACAAATCGAGCGACTTGAATAAGGTCAAGAGCAATAGCCCAAGGGCTTCAAGACAAAAGTCTCAACCTCATTTTTTAAGTAGCTAAAATAAAACAAAACCTTAAAGGGCTTATTAGTATGCGTGCGATGACTTTCTTCAATAGGAACAAGTATCATTAGTCAACAATGGTCAACGGACTAGTACCCGATACACAAATGTGACAATTCCCTTTAATAGGACTAGCACCATCAGTCAAGTGCGGGCAATGGTCTAAGCTCCGTCAAAACCGGGCAACTTTGGCAATGAAACCTGGTCGGCCACAAAAAGGATTTCCCTGTGTTACGACCTCTGCTTGTAGGAATGAGTACAACTGGACAACTACCTCAAGCCAAACCCTGCAACAACGACAACAACACTTAGTTGGCAAACAAAACAAGTGTATATTCAACATAAATGAAGAAGCATCAGTGACGATCAAAATGGTCTAATTGATCTATTGATGACTCAATATTTACAACATGGAGATTCCACCCAGGGGTTATGAAATACTGCCTATACGAACAACTCGAACATAATGACTATCCTAAGACCGGGAGCCCCCCATTTAATATGGTAAAGGCTCCTCTCCTATCTTTGGGAAGTCATCCAAATTAGATCATTAGAGAGCTCTAGCGTTCCTCGGGTCTAGGAAGATAACAAGAAAGCCAGGAGAAGCCAAGGACACAATCCCTCAGCAGTGATGGATACTGTTGCAGAATCTGTCATCTAGCACGTGGCCAACCTCTTCTGGATGAAAGCTTGTCCTCAGCTCTCCTTCGAGTCGAGCACATTAGCTCCAGAGATTGGTGAGTTGTTGCTCAACCTCCTGAAGCTTGTCCTTGAGCGAAGGATTTGATCTAGAGCTTGAGATTTTTGATTCAAGGGCTCTTGGGATCTCGCTTGAGACTCAGATGGCTCTCGGTTAAGGGAAGTTGCCATTCTCAATTCTGTAGAGCCTTAGCAATGGCAGTATTCACTGGGATTTCCATCTCTCTGAGCATAGCAGGATCAGCATACGTCTGAGATAGGCAAGAGATCTCAGCATCTCGCCAATACAAAGCTCCCGCCATCGTGAGAAGCACTTCTTGTGACTGTTAAGCAAAATGGAATGGTCAGCCAGGAACAATAATGTAAAGAGCATAATCATGGAATGAAGAGCTCAGCGAACAATGCCTCAAGGCGAGATGGACCACCCTGCGAAGATGGACCCAATAGATTCTCGGTCCTAGATAAGGGGGAGGCATCAGATACCATAGAGGTAGCACATGGCAATAGGGTGGCACGTCAAAGTTTGGAGAAGAAGGCGATACACCCGAAGCTTTGGAAGCATAGGTGTTGACGCCTTTGGGTAGGGCACCTCCTCAGTAGCCATGGCCTCTGGGTTATTTCCAATTACTTCTTAGACCACTTGATTATTATCGGAGCCCTCAACAAAAGCGGTGAAGCGACCAAGATTCAAACCCCATACTCATCTATGGTAGAGGCGTTGATCGGTTCACTTGATTCACCGGCTGAGGGGCCATTTATTACTGCAGAAAAATCAGCAGGGGGCTCACCACCTTTATTAAATCCATTCTCTTCCTCAAAAATCAAATTAATCGGTGAAGAGTGAGTAGACCCCGACCTCCTCGACGACTCCCCACCCTCTTTAGCTGTTATCTCCTCACAAGCCTCATTGATGGTCCGACTGAGCTCAGACTAGGTGGAAGAGAGGGGCTCCACCCTACCAACCACCCTTTCAGGAGAATCCCGAATGTATAGATATCCTAGTTTTCTTTTGGGCCGACAAAACGGCATGGTAGTGACATCGTCCCCTTCCACCCTAACCTCTCATTAAACCTCATCAAATGCCTTATGGGAGAGCCAACGGTCCAGATGGTGCAATATGGCTCCATTCTCCTCAATGAGCCGTGTCAGAGGCCGAGCCATTTGACGCTCCCTCTCAAGGACATCTTCGTAGTACATGCTATTGACCTTGCCCAAGTTATTGGAAATAGTCTAGTTCGAGGGAATTATTATATAAACGAAACGGTCCTTCTAACCCTTTATCAAATCTAGATTAGTCCCGCTTATTTTGAAACTCTTGTGAGGGATGAGAGAAATCCAGTCCACTTCTTCGTTGAACCGGAAGATCACCTTCACAGCCCGGGCATTCAGGAGAATCTTTTTGGAATGAAAGAAGACACACAAAGAAACTAAATATCGAACAGCATTGGAATGGAGGCAAGCCATATGAATCTCTAGAACTGCCAAGATCTCATACAACTCTTTCGCAAATGGAAGACGAAAGCACACTTTCAGATGGGCCTCATAAATGGTAATGTATCCCACTGGGGAGCGCAAGCCCTATCCTTATCGCTTGGCATTATGCATGGGATAGCACTCGGGATATTATACTTCTCGTACAAAGCCAGCACTTATTTACTAGGGAGAACAGACTAGATCACAGCGACGTCCTAGGGAGCAAATCAAGAAGCCATTGAAACAGGAAGGAAGAAGAGTAAACTAGGGCAGAGCAATACAAAGAAGGAAGAAGTGTAGATATGACTGAGGACAGAGTTTAAATAACCAAAGCCTTGGCTTAAAAACGGCATCATTAGAGGGAATTAAAGAGGCACATCTTTATAATGGCTGAGACACGTGCTTGCCTCGAAGAGTATTGCGGAATGTCAGTCTCGCTGTACCCGTAATGATGACCTGACGCTACGCCTCCCTGCGTATTCTTAAGACTACCGACGGCTCTGACACCTAGATTGGTAAATCCTCAGCTCGGTTGAAGTTGTGATACCTTAACATGCAATAAAGACAAAAATGCTCAAGATGTTTCATTCATTAATTCATTTTATAAAGTACAAGCTTATAACAGCGAAAGTACAACTCAAATGGTAATAAATATTACATGGAGTAGCGACTTGACTAGGGTAGTCCAATTGTCCTTCGGGCATATGGAAGCATGAGAAAAGCTCGTATGTTGGCCACTGCACTGTTGCTCACCAGGCTACCATTCCAGTGGAAAGAGCAGAAAAGCCCTTTCAATAAGAATAGGGAGCAGTTCTCTGAGTTACTATGCTTGTTCTTAATGGGGAGTCAAATAAGAAAGAAAAAGAAATCCTCTCTACAGCAACTATAGAACAGTCCTCTCAAAAGTAGGAGAAGAGCAGAGTCTCTGAAACAGACGGGAAGTGGAACAAGATTTGGGACTTTGCTCCAATGACATAGGCCTGGTTCTGGGCCAAGCATAAAAGTGGGTGACCAGACTCACTCGTTAGTTGATAAGAAATGTTTAGTGATGTAGAGCATAGAGAGCCCCTCCATTTATAGTCGAGAAGAAAGATTAACAAGTGCTAAATTGAAAAGATTGCGCATCCTTGTACTTGGCAGAAAATCGAATCAAATCCGGCCAAATGGAGCAATAATCTACAAAATATCTGGGTAAGAAGCACACATAAAAGTCTACAGCCAACATCCCATCATGAACATGCCAGGAGTTGAAAATTTAAATCTCTTGGGATGAGGGCTAGTGATGGGTACGACAATCTATGGGTCAGCCCAAAACTCAATTTGGTGAGTGAAGAAAAGCCCAGATAGTGACGACTCACCAAAAGGCTCTTTAACCTGGAGATCGAGAAGGCAATACAGTTGACCCAAGCAGTTCAATCTGAAACCATCCAGTAGAATGTGATCATTTAGGGTTAACCACTGGACTGTCCAGGCGGCTACAGCACCAGAATTAGTGGCCAACAATTGTTACAGCTTAGAGGATAATTGCAGGCGACAATTACCAGCAAATTATCCTCATGATTGTTAGGGCACAAAATGTAGGCGACAGTGGCATTAAACACCGTCCCCCAAAATTGCAGAGTCGTATGCCCAGAGATGGGTAAACAAACACTCCACTCTATAAATACACCCCCTCCTCCATAAAAAAAGGGATCGATCTCTCTACGATTAGAAAAAACTCTCAGGCAAGCGAAAGCCACTCAAGCTCTCAAGTGCTACTCCTCCAAAGCCACTTTCCCTACGAGTGTAAAACCAAAAAGCCATCTCCCTATGAGGAAATTTTTCTTAAAATGCCTTTAATTGATTCTAATAATAAAGCTTTGAAAAAATTGAATTGGATTTAATAGTTAAAGTAATAGAAGGTTATTAATTGATTAAAAAATCCTAATCAAGTAAATCTTTCTCTCTCTGTATCTTTAATATGTAAACTAGTAAGTCTTTGAAGCAAAAATTGATTTTATGTGAAATCAGCTTCAAAAAGGAAAGTAAAGATCACAACAACTATCTTGTGACTTTTTTTAATTGATTAAAAAACCTTAATCTAGTAAATCTCTTTTTATTTTTATTTTTTAAAATTTGTAAACTAGTAAATCTTTGGAGGAAAACTGATTTTACGTGAAATCTGTTTCAAAAGGGGATACATTGTGACTTCTTTTTTTTTTTTTAAAAAAAAAACAATAAATCCTTAAAGATGTTACATTAGAGTGCCTTAATCCCTCTTTATAACATCTTTCTGACTCTCACTCCTTCAACTCACCAAACAAAATGTCATCCTCTTCCTCTTGCAATGGCAAGAGCAATGGCAGCAACAATCTCAGGCAAAGAAGCTTTTGCCTTTTAAAACCTTGGAATCCAATTTCACTAGGGTTTGGAAATTTTTGGAGAATTAGAACTAAGTGTACTTGCATGCTTAAGTGGGTCTTATCAATGACGATGTGTGGATAAAAAGACGTCTCGGTGGATTCCTAAGGTGCTTGTCTTGCATGCCTTGCTTCTACGCCTTATTTTTTTTGCTATTTGAGCCCTCTCCCTATTTTGCTATGTTTATTTCATACCGCCCTACAATATTTTGTTGATCATATTTACCAGTTAAGGACATTGGCCACATCTAAATCTGTAGATGTTTGTTATTCTCATGCATCTCTATTTTGTATTCTTAATTCAACATAATATGATTCCTCTATGTTTGATTTTTTTTTTTTTTAGAGAAATTATGATTTCCTGAATGTTAGTTGCTGTTTATACACATTATTTTGCTTTGTAGTCTCGGGAAGAGATATAGTTGTTTCTTTGTAGTTTCAAATTAAGCACCTATTTTGATTTAATGGTTCTTTATGGTTAGAGAAAGTCCTTTTTTCCTTTTTTGTCTAAAGGATATGATCCATTTTTCTCTTTTTAAATTGTTTTCAACCACTTCAAATTAAAGGAGCTCTTGATTTCTTGCTGATTTAGGATTCCAATTATTTTCTACTTTTGGAGAGCAGTAAAGAGAAGATCAATTTTTTTCAATTTTTATGTTGTTTCAAGGTGGTTCAAATCAAATTATTCAACTTTTTTTCCCTTTCATGTCATTTTTGTCGTTTGTGTGGGTCTCTAGCCTAGACCGGAAGTCTTTCTTTTTTGAACTGCTAGCTTCTCATCATCAAACCGGAAACTTTGCATCACAAATTGGTATAGTTGTCACTTAGAACCCTAACTTCTGATCTTCAAATGCCAATATTTCTAAGGATCATAGAAAAGCTTTTTATCTTTTTCTTTGAATAGTCTAAATGGTTTTCCAATATCTTAGTAATGACCTCACTTCATGCTTTAGGTTTATCGAGGGAACCCATAGATCCATTAGTTTTATTAGCAGAGATGGCGAAGACATTCTAACCAGCATTGTTGTACCTCTTTGTTCTAACCAACAGATCCATTGAGCCATTCACAATCGAAGCATGGCCTCTCTAGCTGGTGAACTATTCAGGCTCCACGTATTTCATGCATTGTTTGGGCAAGCAAGCTGTAGGTAAGTATGTCCTATGACCCTCTCTCTGTTTTTCAAGTTTATCTACTGACTACATCTTTTTTTTTTTTTTTTGGGTATTGTAAGTATACTCCATGTTTTTGACCCTCGATTTTGCCTCATGAAATCCTTGCTTATAGTCTCAAAACATGTTGATATTTAGTGATGTTGAAGATATGATGGCATGTGATTATAATGTATTGTTGCACCTAAGTTATTGTTGAATGGAATGATGGATTTTGAATGAGTTTTAGCATTGTTGGAGATACATTAGCATGAGGTATGCTACAAATGGGTCTGGTTGGGGTGACCACCATGGAAACATGGTGTAATTTATGTTAAAACCTGGGAAAGTGAAGTTGTGTTTTAAAGCATATGTTGTTAAGGTGATGTGATAGCATTCTAGCCTAAATGAAGCCTTGATATGGTGAAAAGGATGACTGGTATTAAATGCTAGATTATATTAGAGATTTAGAAGTTAAAATATCGTGAATGCTATTTTTATTAATGTATATTTTGTTTGTCACATGATGATTATCTATTGTTTGTTGTAAATCTTAAGCTAGTCGCGTGGTTTTTTTAGTGATAACATATAATGTATGATGTGATGATATGATGACACGGTTTGGAAATCAGCTAGCTGTGACATTATGAAGTGTTCGCATAAATTTGAGGTCACGATTAACATAGTTGTGATAATTGGTAAATCGAATATCGATTAGTTTGTGTTAATGTTCTTTGGTCAATAATGATAAAATAGAATGGTGTTTGAAGGGTATGGCCAGAACCAGGCCAGCTCAACCCACAGATGCATAAGAGGCCTAGACAATGATGGCCCAATAGAAAACATCTCTAAGCCTATGAGACAAATAGCACAACAACTGAACCAAGAGATACGACCCGAACTGCCAACTATTGAAGGATCATAATAGAGCACTAAATGAATTGATTTAGATGCTGCTTGTCCCGATCCTAATAGTTAGAAGTCAGGCGGTACATCCATTGAATGAAGACAGCCATTACACATATAAGTATTTCCCCTCACCATCGAAGAGACACCATGCCAACGCATTGATTCAGGGGTCTTCCAAAAAAATGGTGTCTCTCACTATAAATACAGCTTCTTTTCCACATAAAAAGGGGATGAAAAGAGAGAAACATTAACGCTAGAAAAACGGCTATAAAAGTCATATACTCTACCCGACAAGTGCAAAACAATTAAAGACACTCTACAAGCTGAGTGCATAATCAAAACCACTCTACCTCATGAGTGCACCAAATGGAACATTGCCATCCAAATAAATACTCATCTCAATACTCTCGACATTCTCACACTCATTTCCTTGCATCTTTCTTGTCTAAGTAGAAAGATTTTTGATTTGAGTATCGGAGAATATATCAGAGAGCAAGTTCTATATATCTCTTCCTTCTTGTTTGTTAAGTTGTGGTGCATAGAATCTAAATTACGAGTTACAAATATTGGACCCGTTTCTATTCAGATGTACGCATGTGATAAGGCAGCTCTTTAATTCGTACAACAATCCAGGTCCTTGAGACATATCATTGGTGTCGTCCGTGGGAACAACAATAGTCAAACCACACAACTACGAATAGGGGACATGGCAAACACTAGGACCCAGACAAGTGTATGGCCTAAGGACATCATTTCACATGGTAACGACCTAATAGAGGGAAGTTATGGAAATGATCGTCCAGCCACAAACATAAATGTACAGACACTAGTGGCCCAGGTGGACACGATTTTTAAGCTCCTCTAGATAATTTGTAACAGATTAGAGGGATACCCATTGGGGATTCTATCCTCTAACTTCCAAACTTTGCATCCAGGAGGAGGAATAGGAGGAAAAAGAAGCCGACCAAAGAGGTAATTCCATAGTTGGATGATCTCGAGGCTCAAGAGACCACGAGTGATGGGCCTAGACTTGGCTAGAAGGCCAATTGAGTCATATAGCATGGGATGAAAGCCCAAAGCGGTGAAACCCACACTATTCATGTGATGCAGGGAAGCCTTCAGCTCGGGAGGAAGCCTTATGCAACACCCTACCGAGACGAGCCCAAAGCCGACAGGTCTAGCACATCTTGTCAAACCACTCGGATTTAAGGGCCTTCTTCAATGCAAAGAGGATTGCATTCACTTCTTGGGTAGATGAGGGAATAAAAAAGATCGAGCAGTAGTTGTTTTGGGGAAGCACAGACAGACATTTAGCTAACCTAGACAAGTCGTCGTTCACAAGGGAATCTGGATGCAACAACTCTCTCGTAAATTCAAAAGGCTGACCCTGGAGCCCTATAACGGAAGTTCTAATTTCATAGACCACCTGGATCACTTCCGAACCTTGTTAGGATGCCAAGGCCTAGATGATTCGGCCTTTTGTCTCCGCTTTCCACTTACCCTTAAAGGAGATGCCCAAATTTAGTTCTATCGGCTACAACTAAATTCAATCCAAACATTTTAGGAGTTGGCTGATAATTTTCTCTCGCAGTTTGTATCTGGACAAAGAGAAGAAAAGCAACCATGGTACCTTGGCCACACCTAATAAGAACCAAACAAGAGTTTGAAGCGGTTCTTGACCTGGTTTAACACAGAAGCCCGAAGGATATCGAAGCTAACTGATGAGGTGAAGCTGAATTCTTTCATGCCGACCATTTAGTCAGGTGAATTCTTTAAATATTTAGTTCAACAAGAGCCTGAGACCTTTCTTGAGGTAGAAACCATCACCCATGCATACATTACTGCTGAAGAGGCCAACGAAGTAAAGAGGCCAGAGCGCGCAGATCAACATTTGGGATCGACTAGTGGAAAGAAGAATTGAGACAACACTACCTAAGATTCCAGAAAACAACCGAGGATAGAACCGAGTGTTCGAAGAGAGTACAGGCCCTTAAACTTAATACCTTTGAACAACACCTGAGTGAACGTCCTAATGCAAATTCGGGACGAGAAGTTACTAAAGTGGTCCAAACTGCTCAAGAACCCGGAAGTAGAGGATCAGTCTAAGTATTGTTGCTACCATTAATTTTCAGGTCATAATACCAAGGACTCAAATTTTACAGAAAGAGATTGAGACCCTTATTCTTTTTTTTTTAGTAAGTGATTTGGATTAGTGGGAGAAAAAGATTTACAAGTAATGGTTTATCATCTAGTGTTTTTCCGACAAAGGGATAAACCATAGTTGCTAGGGCATGCCCCGAGCACTCAGATACAACGAAAAGACCAACAGAAAGATAAAAATGCTG
>JAODPA010105194.1:0-20502 GCA_025585075.1 Nepenthes mirabilis
AAATTATATACAAACACAATTATAAATATTGAACCGACGTGTTAAATCCAACTCAACCTAACAATTATTTATTTTTATCAAAATTCAATTCATATTTGACTCAGAGTTCCACTTTGGGGGTCTATGGCGATATTGTGGGATCAACAAAGGCAGCTGACCGGCGTTTGAATCGCACACGCTGTAGCTGTTCTGGCACACGGACATCCTGGATCAGCACGGTCGTTTTCCAATTAAGAAAACTGAAATTTGCCGATTGTGCGAGAGGGTGACCATCTGAGAGACAATGGTTGGAGGACTTCAATGAACAGTAGGAACAGAGAAGATTTGAGAAAGAAAGCGGATATTCCCTAATGGCTTTCTCCAAAGACAATCTGATAGGGTTTGTATTGGCTCTCTGCTCAAGTGGGTTCATTGGGGCTAGCTTCATTGTCAAGAAGAAAGGGCTTCGGAAAGCTGCTGCTTCTGGGGTCAGAGCTGGTCAATTCCATCTCCTCAATCTCATGCTTGCATTCCCCCATACCCCACATTTTAGTTAATTCACTGTTTTTCTGATTCTGGGTTATTGATATTTTTTATGGGTACGTGATTTTTTCTTTTTTTTTGAATTTTTGATGTTATTGTAGGTCTTGGCGGATATTCATATCTTTTGGAGCCCCTATGGTGGCTTGGCATGATTACAAGTAATTTCCATTCCTCTTACGTGTCTAGTTTTTCTCGCCAAATTATGTGAGCTGTTGTGAGTTTTTCTTAATTCTGCTGTTTATGTTTAGTTCCCCTGGATTTCCACAATCATTTCATTGTGTCCATGTATATGGAATTTAAAAAAAAAAAAAAAATCTGTCAAAATCTGTTATGATTTTTAGATTTTGATGTTAAATAATATACGTGGTCTGAATTCTGCATTCTATGTCAACTGTTTCTCATTGATTTTTCTCTTCTTCATGTGTTCATAGAAACTTAATTCCTGCTCAATTGTTTTTATCTTGAATGTAGTTTATCAGTCTAATTTGGTATCAATAATTTGGTCTTAAAATTGAGTTTGAATCAATATATGGTTTTTAGGTATTCGGCTGACTATATGCAGCATCTTCCTTCTGCAGTGATTGTTGGTGAGGTTGCAAACTTTGTGGCATATGCATTTGCGCCGGCACTTCTTGTTACCCCATTAGGCGCATTGAGCATTATAGTCAGGTGCTTTTGGTTTGTGTCAGGATTTTTTTTCAAGGGAGAATGTATTGCTCCCTTATATTCATTTGGTAACATGGATCTTTTCACTGATGTTCCTAGCAATATTGTGCAGTGCCGTGTTGGCTCATTTTATCTTGAAGGAGAAATTGAACAACTTAGGGATCCTGGGCTGTTTAATGTGTATTGTAGGCTCTGTCATAATCGTCATTCATGCGCCACAAGAGCGCAATATTACATCAGTTCAAGAAATATGGAGTATGGCTACTCAAAAAGGTAATGAGTTCACATTTAATTTCACTTAACTTGAGCTTATGCTTGCTAAAATATGAAATATTTGACTGATCTTGTGTTTTATTGTTCAGTGTTTCTGCTTTATGTTGGCTCGGTGATAGTGTTGGTCTTCATTCTGGCAATCCATTTGGCCCCACTGTGTGGACACACAAATGTGTTGGTTTTCACAGGAATATGTTCTCTGATGGGTTCTCTCTCGGTAAATTTCCTGAACTTCATTTCATCCTGACAATCAACTCGTGATATAGCAATTTCAGGCGGGTGAAACTGTATAGGATTCATAATTAACTCATATTCCTTTAAGAGAAATGTCTGGGCATACCCTTGAGTGATGTGTCGTCCATCCATTGATCTTTCTTTTTGTAGGCTTGTTAGTGTAGATGGATAAATGAGATGTCACATTATTCAATGGTATGCCCCAAATGCCACTCTTTCATTAATCCTCTATTTTGTATAAACTTTCTTTGGCAAGGCTTGTTTTTGCTGATTCTGAATTGGTGGAAGTTATGTGGCTAGGTGATGGACTGGATAATTAGATCTTCTGATCATATGTGTTCGTCGATCTTCAGCTTTGAGCTGAATGCCATTGAATGCTATTTTCTGAGATCTTGATATCCATTATCCATACTATTGCAAATTTATGTTTTTATGTTTCTGGTTTGCAGGTGATGAGTGTGAAAGCCCTTGGAATTTCATTGAAATTGACGTTTGAGGGAAATAACCAATTAATCTACCTGGAGACATGGTTTTTTATGACAGTTGTGATGACATGTGTTATCACTCAAATGAATTATCTCAATAAGGTTTATATTCTAACTCTATGGTGCTAGTCACTGTGTTAATGAAGTAATAACCATTTTGAGGGAAATAACCAATTTTTTTTTTTTCCCTAGAATGCTATTTATCCTAGTTATTTATCTTTTGGTTGTGTGATAAGGGGACAATGTCTAGATGATAAATCTTGTGCCACTCTAGACAGTAAAATTATCTTCCACACATCACTGGCAGTAGTAAATTTTCTTTGAACCTACTCCACCCCCATCAACACCACAATATCCTCCACCATCACCCCCATTTTCCTTGCCTCCTGTGCCCCCTTTTGCACCAAAGTTACCTCCATGGCCAAACCTCCTGTTGCACCATCTCCTTCATCCCTGTTGCGGCCATCACTTCCTCCACTCATAGCTCCACCATCAGCAATATGACCTCTTATTCCACCATCTGCTCAACAACACCACCTCTACCATACCAAGTCCTTCCCCAACAATACCTCATCCACTTGTCACCTACATCACCCCTAGCTCTGAATTCCCCACCCAAGACCTCCACTCCCGTCAATTCCACCACTAATTCCATCACCCAAATAAGATCAACACTAACGCTGCCACCACTACCACCACCATGCCGCCCATAGTATTCATGTCTACCACCAAGCCAAAAGCCATGTAACCAAATCTACTGTCTTCCAGGGAAAATGATTTTCTGTTGCAAGCAAATTAAAGAAATTTGAAAGTATTATTTCCCTTGCAAGATTTTTTTGGTTTGAAAAATGTTTTATCTATAAATAAAATTTAAGTGCAACCAAATGGAGCGAATTAGGATTTTCGATAATTGGTGGTTCCCCTCTACATGTATGCTCATTTTATGGTGGATTTGTGAAAGCAGTTTTTAGCTATAGAAAATACAATTCTTACTACAAGTTTGCTGTAATTTTAAAAGAAATGATATCACACTTAATTAAAGGTCTCTTTTTTTATTAATTATTTTATTGAGTGAGCACACATAATAAGTGTAACATAGTTCTTTTCGGTAAAATTGTACTAAATGTATAGTAGGAGTAGTGTTGTTCTGTAGTTCTACAGTTCTTTTGAAACTCTCTACATTGATGTTTGGCATGAGTGTTTTAAATACATATTTTGTATCCTATTTTCACTACAAGGGCCGTTTCCCTATTCAGAGCTGGTACGAAGATGATGCTTCAGGGACAATATTTCTTACTTTCCCTTCTCTACCTTAACACTGCTGGTAATGTTTCAGGCTCTTGATACCTTCAGCACTGTGGTTGTGTCCCCTATATATTATGTCATGTTCACAACGCTTACCATATTTGCTAGTGTGATTTTGTTCAAGGTATTGCTAATTTGAACATATTTACCAACTTTGTTTTCTCATGCTCCCAGCCAAAAGAATAAAATGAACCGACAACAAACTTTTCATTTATGTGGTGAAACATATTTCAGGATTGGGATGGTGAAAGCGGAGCAAGCATCGTATCGGAGATATGCGGCTTCATTGTTGTTCTCTCGGGAACAATCTTGTTGCATATGACAAAAGGGACCGAGGGACTCCCATCTTTCAAATGTATATTATAAATTTGTAGACTCCCCTTTTTGAATCATTGGTGATTGTCTCCTATTTTAATGGCAATCTTTTGTAGGTGATTACCAACCTGTTTCCCCTGCGCTGTCAGCACGACTGTACACCGAAAATGGTGAACTAATTAAGTGTGATGACGAAGACATGTGAAATCATGGAGGAAGCTTGCTTTGAGAAGACAACCGAGTATGAAGCAACAAGTACTACAATTTTAGACAAGAGATGCCAGCAGGGTAATCCTGCCCCTCCCTCGGGAAGAAGAAATTTTATTAGTGAGAAACTCAAAAATGTTGGTGATTGTGTGGTTGATCGATCCTCATTTGGTTGGGTTCTTCCATCATGAAGCCAGCGGGTTGAGGCCTTTGTACAATGTGTTAGATTCATTGTGATTATGATAGACGATTTTTTCTGCATTTGGAGCCACAAAAGATGGGAAATAGGGGTGCCGCATGATAGGGGCAATTGTTTTATTCATGATAGGAAGCATGGATTTCATTTTTCCATTCCTTCTTCTTCCTTGCCTGATTGAATTCTAGTTCAATCTACCAAGGATTCTTGAATTTATATTATGAAGTCTTATATTATCACAATTCGAATTCATAATCATTAAATCATCCAACAACTATTTTACCAATCATCATTTCACAAATCGATTTCATCCAAAGTAACAATAAACAAAACAGGGAGGGAGCCATACAGAATCGTCACATAATGACTTAAGTTCCAAGCTAATAGTAAATAAATAATCCATACGTTAAAAAATGAAAACACTGCGATACGAAAAGCTGACAATTTCAGAACTGATAAATATTACCCAAAAATAGTATATTGCGAACTGGTAGGACATCTATCAAAGCTATTTCAAACGACCCTTTTGAAAAATTGTTAGCAACTGCCCATTAATCTTCATTTCCAAGTAAGGCTAAGAGAAATGCCCTGTAGTCTCCCGATGTATCCCCATTTACTGCTGCTTCCAGGGTTAGTTGTTTCCCTCCAACATAATTCTTTTGTCTTCTTCAAGTCAACTTCAGCCCGGAGTATTGATCATCTTCATCTGTTCCGAGCCCTCTAATCAAATGGTGTAGAACCTTTGCAAAATACTTTTGAGGGTTCTTAATGCATCGGATGGCAACTCTCACCATTGCAAAAAAATTCATTGTTCCCATCACCCCACAAGCCCTAATAATGGCATGCCACAAATACCCTCGTGTGAAAATTTTGGGCTTGAATACACTGATAACTACCAGTGTGTTTGAAATTCTTTTCAATTGTAGCTGCAGGGTGGTCAAGGTCCAACAACACTAACTATATTAACAGGTTTAGGCTGTGAATAATATTGTTATTGTATAAAGTCGTTTTCTTTGCTTCAATACCTACAGCAGAAGTTTATACAATGATAAAGTCTTAAATTCCATTAAATGGGGTCGGTTATGAATTCGTTCTTATCATTCTATACGATTCAGTGTACTATTCTCAGAGTAATTTAAAATAATTTTTATTACATCATTTTAATATTTTTAGATCTACATTTTCCTTTCTTTTAACCACAATTAATTCATCTTTCCTTATATGTCTTTTATTTATCTTATATTTTTAGTATCTAAACTACATTTTAGATGTCTTTCTTTTATTATATCTATTATAGGCACAACTTTTGGANTATATTTTTAGTATCTAAACTACATTTTAGATGTCTTTCTTTTATTATATCTATTATAGGCACAACTTTTGGACGTTTGCATATATCGTCATTCCTTATCATATATTTTAGTGTGATGCCACAAAACCATCTCAGCATTTTCATCTCTACAATACTTACTTTTTGTACATATTGTAGTTTGATTGTCCAACATTTTGATTCATAAAGTATAGTGAATCTAATAGATGTGTTATAAAATATAGTAGAACTCAATGACATTCTAGAACTAGGTTTTTGAGGTAGAGGATAGGTATAGTTTACCTTTGTGATTGAAGTACCATGGCTGTCCTTGAAATGATTGAAAGTAGCCATAAGCTGCTGCTTACTCCTTGTACTGATTATTTTCATAATCTCTTCAAGATTAGACTCACCATCATGGATTTCATCATGGAGAGAAACTGCTTCCGAATATGCTGTGAGCTCATCAATTTCCTCGCCATGGTACCTATAGGTACTTACAATTGCTACCAATAGCTGCAATAAAAATATCAAACCAGAAAATTGCAATGAGCATAATGTACTACTCATTTGTGAAAATTGCTACTATTTAGGCTCTCCTTTGGTGCCATTAGGTGCCACGGTCATTCAACAATTGCTGTTTTGTAGAACTATAAACAATGGGGCATGTATGTATGAAGAAATGTGAAGTGATTCTCAAAATGAATGCCTTAACTTTCTAGTCTTTCCAGTTGAATAAGAGGCAACATCTTCCTCAAGGGTATGTTTGTACCGTAGCTGATAAGCACGCTTAACTGCTAGGAGTTCTTCTGGAGTTTTGGTACATGAAATCTCCAAGATTACCCAGTGATCAGGAATTGCATTCTTCAAAGCCTCGTCAGCTAGAGCAGCCTCACGGTCAAGAGGATCCAAAACCCAATGACATATAGCTCTCTGTCACTCAGATCCAGTAAGTTCAAACATTTGATCATAATAAGATACCATGGCATCATTAAAAAGAAAAACGACACCAATGCATGATATATTCTGTCTAGCACAGCTTCCTTCACAACACAGCATGCCTATAAATTTGCATCAAGAAAACTCGTAAATGTGATTTTTATTAAATATTATCCAATACTTCACCAAACAGATGACGTTTAAGTCCATTTAATTGGCTTTAATAGCCTTGTGAATTTTCGGCATGTTTCATTATAACCTTGTGAATTACTAATCAATTTCCTTATGTTAGGTCGAACATCCTTGATTCATGGGTATTGAAATGCTTTTGAATTCACCCTTATAATCATTAAGCCAACAAGGAACAAGGATTTTAATCATCTTTTTCAGTAGCACCCGTACAACCTTTGGAAAAAAAAATCAATAGAATACTGAAATTGCTCTCTCTCATTCTTTCTCTCCCCTGATGTATATGATAAAGTTGACACAAGACATGAAGTTACCATTCCCTGGTGAAGGGCATCGCTTCCACAGGCTTTCAATGCACTTGTCCTTGTAGGATTCAGAGTGGCATAGTATTTGTCATTTTACCATCCCTTTTTCTGAACTTGATTCAATCAGCCTTAAGGATTTACCGATTTTCAAGGGCTATAAGAAATTTCATTGGGACATTCAAACAATAGATCAAATGTTAAAGACAAACCTCAAAGTGGCCTGAAAGCTCAGACTTATTGATGAGATCCGCTTGGTAGATCTCTGCATATGCTTGCCTTATTTGGTTCAATTGACTCGCCTTTCGTGCCCCAGGACTGAGATTAGTGTTTTCTCATCTGTTGCCCATCCTAATCAGCAGTCTCATCAAGAATACTCCTAATTACCATGTTGCATAGTTTGCAGAACTGAACAAATTCCTTGTTGTTCCACAGTTTCTTTTTCAATTCATATCAACAAACTAAACTACATTAAATCAAATTGTAAAACTTTCAAAACTTAGTTGAATTGTAGCAAATAGAGGGCAAGTCTTGCTTGAAACCTAGAAATCATGAGTTTAAGCTACAGAAACAGTCTATATGTAATATCAGATAGGGCAATGTATATGCAACACTCCCCAAACCCCAAAATGTAGGAGGCTCATGTAAGCCACCCAGTTTTTAGATACTGGTTAAAAGATCAAGAAAGAAGAGAGAGAGAGAGAGGCAATCTAAATGACAGAGAGAGATAGATAACCTGCACAAGCCTTCTTGACAATACCAGCATCATCAATAGGAGATGCATGCTCTGGGGCAACGATAGTAGCCATTGCACCTCCTCTGTCTTGTCCTTCTGTATTATATTTTAGCAAAGCTGCAGCTTCTTCCCTTATATAATGGCAACGATATGTCATAAATACCTTCCAGATCAGTTTTCCATATTGCATTGATGATATTGAAACGTTTCTCATTCATTTATTAATATGAAGAACACCTTGACTAGTACTGAATAATAACCTACTATCTATTTATTTTGTATACTTTTTTTCAATAACCACCAAGTCTTAATTACACTTGTTACTTAATCAATACTATTATTATTAATTTTTAACATAATCACCAACTATTTTATTTAATTTAGCCACCAGACTACATTTCAATTAAGGTTTACGGACAGATTTTCTGCCATGTTAACATCTAGCTGTTGGATGGAAGGTGGACCTTTCTAAACCACTGATGTGAGCTACCATATTCAAGGTAGTTAGCAGAAGCTATTTGACACCAACACAACACAAGCTAATCGGACTAAAGTGAGTGAGTCATATTTATGTGTGGTCGGGGTGTTACCGTTGGAACTAAATAGATATGACAAAATTTTACTTTATCAACATAGATACCACTGTCCAAGAAATCTAGAGAAGAATTAACACTACCAGTCCCAACCATATGCCAAAATTTTTGGAAATAAAAAGTTTGCATACCACAAAGATCGAGAGATTTGATGGGATACATCTGAAACAAAGAACTTATTGACTACTTTGCAGTAAACTCCTTGGAGTCAGATTCAGTCATTTCTGTTATGAAGCATGGCTGAAAAGCCAACAATGAAGCCTCTAGATCTGTGGAATTGGTAGATTTAAAGATTTCCTGATAATACCCCACTGCGATAGCCTCCAAAGTTGCCTTATCACTCCACAAACAATACTCCTTGTCCATCCTCCTACCCACTCACATTATTCTTGCTCATTCTATTTATGCTCAGTTATAGATATATGCTATGTTCCTACCCCCATCATTCATGTGTGTTGCACCCATATTGTTTCTCGGTGATCGAGATTATCTTCATCTCTACATCCATCTCTTTGACCTTTTTGCATTACACCTTTCGTGGGGGTTGAAACTTTTCCGACAAGAAACTTCTCTATCTTAGGAAATAAATCGCATCAAAAGTGACTCTTTAACCAAAATCTTCATTACTTCATTCTAGAATTCTGAAGTTTCTTATGCTTTAATTAGGATGGAATTAGTTCCCAAGATATTTTTTCAGATACTCTGTACAATTCTAACCCATCTTAGCATCGATATGCACTTTAGTGAGAGTGGGATCAAATCTGAAAAAAAAGGAAAAATTAAAAAAACAATACAATAGCAGTTTGTAGAGAAATGTCAAAACTTCATATGTTCCATTGTTGCAAACCTAAGCTGCCGGACTTTGTGTACAAAATGACCCGCAGCATGGGCACAGAACCATTATCTTGCCCCTGTGAATCTCCAACCATCGACCCCACAATCTTCATCCCTAACCAGCATAGCATCCAACTGAAATCTCTTATTTGGATTCTTCTTGGTTTGGGCTGTTTCCTAAGCTGCATTGATCACTGAAATGCTCTGATCAGAGATACACGTGGAAGAACATCCATATTTGAAGTGATTACTCCACTTTATATTCACTAGTGCTGTATCCAAATTTGAAGTGATTACTACAAGACCATATTTGAGGTGATCACTTCATTCTGCAGTATCTTGCACATCCGCATGAAACATGATTCCCCATTTTGACTTCTCGTAGCTAACATTCATCAAGAATATCCTGATAAGCTTGCATGAGATACCATGACCACAATGCACTGCCAGAGACCTCTTCCCTGCCGAGAACTTCATTACAAGCAAGCCTACGAAGAAGACACCACATCTGACTTCTCCTACTTGCACCAGGCTCAGCTTAATACCTGTTATCTTCAGAAAATTTCCTCCGTAATATGTAATCTTAGCATCTATATAGTTCTTTGAGAAACTAGACAACTGTAACTCAACCCTGTGATCCCGAAGTAGAGCAATTCCCCAGATTTTCCCAATGGTCCCACAAAGAACCTATATGGTCTAAAACTTATTCTTAAGAAACGAAATATTCTGACCACAAGCCTTCCTTTCAATAAGACGATGACTCGGTGCCTGTGGGTCCTACATCATGTGTCTAAATCACATCGGCACAGGCTTACTCTTGTGTCGTATGAAAGTTGTTTTTGTAACTTAAACTTCTATTATCTAGGTAAAAAATGAGCAACATTACCATTGTACAAAGAACGAGCTGTTGGGGTTATTCCCTCGTGGCACTTATGTCCACGGACTCACAAGGTAGAAAAGGTCGCGAACTTTCTTGAGTAATTCGAGAAGCTTGTCATAACGGACGAGGACTCATCATAAGCGTCATGTCTGAGAGGTTGCTGAGGACATGGACGAGGACGCTAGAAGCCCAGGCGTTGACTCTCTCTCTCTCCGTAAGCCTATTGTAGCCGCGTTCTGCAGGTGGGCAGTTAACCCATTCTGATTGGATGTTGTGGCGGCTACAACTTTCTAGAGTGCCAGGCCTGCCATTCTGGCACGCCGGGCGTGCACCTGCCATGGTAGACCTAGGGGCGTGGCCGACAACTAGGCCCTTACTTGTCTAAATATAGTGGGCTACTGTGCATCTTGGAGTGCTTGTGCCGTGTCTTTGAGAGCAATCTTGGAGTGAGCATTGAGAGAGCTGTGGGCAAGCCTTGTTGTAAAGATAGAGAGAGAAATACTTTTAGAGAGAGATTGTGAGATATACATTTGAGATTGTTTTTCTTATGTTTGAGCTTGTGTAGCTAACATATTTGTAAACAATCCATTTTTTATAGTGTATTCTTTGGTGGTTTTTCCCTTTGTTGAGGAAGGGTTTTCCACGTTAAAACTCTCGTATATTTTCTTTCGTTTTTTATCTCTACTTTTGACTGTCCGTCCGAGAGTTCTGCTCTATTGTTGTCTGAGTGTTTTGTCCGCTCGGTCACCGTGCCTTCCGTTTTTGCGCCAACAAGTGGTATCAGAGAGTTTAGTTCTTTGAACGGTGATCTTGTTACTAGCTGCTATGGAGGTTGGAAGCAAAATGACTTGTTTAAACGGAGCCAACTTTGACACTTGGCAGAGCAAGATGTCAGACTTGCTCTTTCTAAAGTCCATGCATAATCTCGTTTTTGCCACACAAAAGCCGGCGGCAAAAACGGACTAGGAGTGGACGTTGGAGCACAAGCAAGTGTGCGGCTATATCCGACACTTCGTGGACAATAACGTGTACAACCACGTTCGCGGAGAGACGAATGCCAAGAAGCTTTGGGAGAAGCTGAAAAAGCTCTATGCCTCCAAGACCGAAAATAACAAACTCTATCACTTGATGAGGCTGATGCAGATCCGGTACAAGGACGGCTCATCTGTCGCCGACCACCTGAATGAGTTTTAGGGCTGCGTGGACAGGCTGACTGGAATGGGGATCAAGTTCGAGGATGAGGTCCTCGGACTCCGGCTTCTAGCAACCTTCCCAAACTCATGGGAGGTTATGAGGATTACCATTGCCAATACAACTCATAACGACGTGGTGACGTTGGAGATGGCCAAAGGAGCTGTGCTGAACGAGGAAGTGAGACGACGTTCTCAGGGTACGTCCACCTCTCAACACTCCAAGGTCCTTGTCACCGAATCAAGGGGAAGGTTGCTGAGGACATGGATGAGGACGCTGGAAGCCCAGGCGTTGACTCTCTCTTTCTCCGTAAGCCTGTTGTAGCCGCATTTTGCAGGTGGGCAGTTAACCCATTCTGATTGGATGTTGTGGCGGCTACAACTTTCTAGAGTGCCAGGCCTGCCATTCTGGCACGCCGGGCGTGCACCTGCCATGGTAGGCCTAGGGGCGTGATCCTGCCACCCTACTAGCAGTAGAGTGGCTGGCCGACAACTAGGCCCTTTGTGTATATAAAGGCTTGTGTCCTTACTTGTCTAAATATAGTGGGCTACTGTGCATCTTAGAGTGCTTGTGCCGTGTCTTTGAGAGCAATCTTGGAGTGAGCATTGAGAGAGCTGTGGGCAAGCCTTGTTGTAAAGATAGAGAGAGAAATACTTTTAGAGAGATATTGTGAGATATACACTTGAGATTGTTTTTCTTATGTTTGAGCTTGTGTAGCTAACATATTTGTAAACAATTCATTTTTTATAATGTATTCTTTGGTGGTTTTTCCCTTTGTTGAAGAAGGATTTTCCACGTTAAAACTCTCGTGTGTTTTCTCTCGTTTTTTATCTCTACTTTTGGCTGTCCGTCCGAGAGCTCTGCTCTGTTGTTGTCTGAGTGTTTTGTCCGCTCGGTCACCGTGCCTTCCGTTTTTGCGCCAACAAGTGGTATCAGAGAGTTTGGTTCTTTGAACGGTGATCTTGTTGCTGGCTGCTATGGAGGTTGGAAGCAAATGACTTGTTTAAACGAAGCCAACTTTGACACTTGATAGAGCAAGATGTCAGACTTGCTCTTTGTAAAGTCCATGCATAATCTCGTTTTTGCCACACAAAAGCCGGCAGCAAAAACGGACGAGGAGTGGACGTTGGAGCACAAGCAAGTGTGCGGCTATATCCGGCACTTCGTGGACGACAACGTGTACAACCACGTTCGCGGAGAGACGAATGCCAAGGAGCTTTGGGAGAAGCTGCAAAAGCTCTATGCCTCCAAGATTGGAAATAACAAACTCTATCACTTTATGAGGCTGATGCAGATCCGGTACAAGGACGGCTCATCTGTCGCCGACCACCTGAATGAGTTTTAGGGCTGCGTGGACAGGCTGACTGGCTTGGGATCAAGTTCGAGGATGAGGTCCTCAGACTTTGGCTTCTAGCAACCTTCCCGAACTCATGGGAGGTTATGAGGATCACCATTGCCAATACAGCTCCTAACGACGTGGTGACGTTGGAGATGGCCAAAGGAGCTGTGCTGAACGAGGAAGTGAGACGGCGTTCTCAGGGTACGTCCACCTCTCAACACTCCAAGGTCCTTGTCACCGAATCAAGAGGAAGGAGCCGAGGACGTGGCCCAAAGTCTGAAGACAAAGGGCGGAGTAAGTCACGTTCTCGGTACTAGAACATGAAGTGCCACCATTGTGGCAAGAAGGGCCACATCAAGAAATTTTATTATAAGTGGAAGCGTGAAAACGTTGGAAAAGAGAGGGGCGAAAAGAGATGTGGCGAGGAAGAGTACTCGGTCTCTGTTGTCACAGGAGGTGACCTCCTTTTGGCTTGCGAGTCTGAGGACTCTGTGAGCGTGGCCGAGTAGGCCTCTAACTGGGTGGTGGATTCTGACGCATCCATCCACGTCACCTCCAGGAGAGAGCTGTTCTCCACTTATACTCCAAGTGCCTCAGGAGTGTTGAAGATGGGCAACATGAAGACGTCCGAGATCATTGGACGAGGCGACGTCTATTTGCTGACGAACAGTGGAGCCCGACTGATTTTGAGGGACGTCACCTCCAGGAGAGAGCTGTTCTCCACTTATACTCCGAGTGCCCCAGGAGTGTTGAAGATGGGCAACATGGAGACGTCCGAGATCATTGGACGAGGCGACGTCTCTTTGCTAACGAACAGTGGAGCCCGACTGATTTTGAGGGACGTCCGACACGTCCCCGATATTCGTATGAATATTATCTCAGTAGGACGGCTTGATGATGAAGGCTACTGCAGCATCTTTTGTGACGGCGGTTTCAAGCTGACGAAGGGATCCATGGTGGTTGCCCGAGGAGTAAAGGCCTCAGGCCTTTACGCGCTGAAAGCCAAGGCCGAGGTAGCAGAGGTGAATGCCACAAGATGTGTGGAGTCCTTGGACTTGTGGCACAAAAGGCTCGGACACATGAGTGAGCAGGGCATGAGTCATCTCGCGAAGAAGGGTCTCATCCCAGAGATGGATGGAGACAAGCCGAGGACTTGCCCTCACTGCATGGCGGGGAAGCAACGAAGAGTCTCCTTTCAAGGAGACGTATCTTCCCGAAGGTTCGAGGTCCTAGAGCTCGTCCATACCGATGTGTGTGGTCCCCTCCCGGAAAGGTCCTTTGGAGGAGCACAGTACTTTGTCTCCTTCATTGACGATTGCTCGAAGAAATTGTGGGTGTTCCCGTTGAAGACAAAGGATCAGGTTGCGGAAACCTTTGAGCAGTTTAATGTTCTCGTTGAGCGAGAGACCGGGAGGAGGTTGAAGGCCGTCCGGTGCGACAACAGTGGAGAATTCATTGGGACGTTTGATGCTTATTGTAGAGCTCACGGCATCATACATCAGAGAACTCTACCGAAAACGCTACAGTTGAATGGCGTGGCCAAGAAGATGAATCACACCCTGATGAAAAGGGTCAGGTGCATGTTATCGGAGGCCAAGCTTTCGAGATCTTTTTGGGTCGAAGCCTTGAAAACGGCCGCCCACGTGATCAACTGGTCGCCCAGTAAGCCTCTAGACGGGGAAGTTCTGGATAAGATTTGGACCGGAAAGGAGCCAGTATACAGCCATCTTCAGACATTTGGTTGTAAGGCCTTTGTTCATGTTCCGAGAGATGAGAGGAGCAAGTTGGAGCCAAAGACAAAGCAATGTGTCTTTTTGGGCTATGGCGAGGATGAACTTGGGTATAGATTCTATGACCTAAAGGAAAGGAAGCTGGTTCGGTCCCGAGATGTGGTCTTCGTTGAGGAAGAGACCATCGAGGACATTGGGAAGGAGAAGAAGTCTCAACCCAATACTTCCTGGACGGACAGAGTTGATGTTGATGCTGTCCGTCCAGTGCCTCTTGAGTCCGAAGTTGGCGGATCAAGAGTGATTGGTAACCATGATGAGATGGTTCCAGCGCCTCAGGAAGATCAAACTGAAGATCTGGCTCCTCAATAGGCCGAGGTGGCCCCTGTGAGACGGTCGTCCAGGGAGAGACATCTGTCCGTCTGCCTTCCAACAAGTGAGTACTTCCTCTTCACTAATGTTGGAGAACCTGAAGATTTCAATGAGGCCATGTGTAGCGCTCAGAAAGAGAAATGGTTTGAGGTCATGAAAGAAGAAATGACATCTCTTCATAAAAAGTATACCTTTGAGCTTGCCAAATTGCCTAAGGGGAAGAAGGCCCTGAAAAACAAGTGGATCTTTCGGTTAAAGACGACCGAGGACGCGAACAAGCCAAGACACAAGGGACGGCTTGTGGTAAAGGGCTTTGGTCAACGCAAGGGTGTTGACTTTGATAAAATTTTTGCACTCATTGTGAAGATGTCCTCAGTCTGTGTGGTGCTCGGTCTGGCAGTGGCTTTGGATCTGGAGATTGAGCAACTGGATGTCCGGACAGCTTTTCTCCATGGAGATCTTGAGGAAGAGATCTACATGGAGCAACCAGATGGTTTTGAAGTCAAGGGGAAGGAAGGACTGGCCTGTCGTTTGAAAAAGAATTTATATGGGCTGAAGTAAGCTCCGAGACAGTGGTACCGGAAGTTTGAGTTTGTCATGGTTGTGCGAGGATATCATAAGACTACTTCCGATCACTGTGTCTTTGTTCAGAGATTTTCGAAAAACGAGTTCGTCATCCTCCTCCTTTATGTGGAGACATGCTGGTTGTCGGACAAAACAGTGCTCGGATCAAGGAGCTGAAAGGGTAACCGGAGCAGTCTTTTGCCATGAAAGACCTTGAACCGGCGAAGCGGATTCTAGGGATTAGAATATTTCACGACCGAGGAGATAAGAAGCTCTGACTATCCCAGGAAGACTATGTTAAAAAGGTGTTTCAGCAGTTCAACATGGAAAATTTCAAGCCTATTAGTACCCCTTTGGCCAACCATTTTAGGCTCAGCAAGTAGCAGTGTCCGTCCTCGGACATTGAAAAAGCGCGCATGAGTAAGATATCTTACTCTTCGGCCGTAGGTAGTCTGATGTACGCGGCCGGACATTGCTCATGCGGTTGGTCTTATGAGCCGATTTCTCTCAAACCCAGGGATGGAGTATTGGTCCGCGGTAAAGTGGATTTTCAGATATCTTCGTGGGACCTCCAAGACGGGTTTGCAGTTTGGAGGAGAGAAGCCTTAGCTGATTGGGTATACGGACGCAGACATGGTCGGGGACGTTGATTCTCAGAAATCAATGTCCGGATACTTGGTAAAATTTGCGGGAGGGGTGGTCTCCTCACAGTCCAAATTGCAGAAGTGCATCGCTCTCTCGACTACGGAAACAGAGTTCATTGCTGTGACCGAGGCCTGTAAGGAAATGCTTTGGATGAAGAGGTTCGTCCAAGAATTGGGTCTAAGGCAAGAGACGTACGAGGTCCTCTGTGATAGTCAAAGTGCTATTCACTTGTGTGAAAACTCCTCATTCCATTTCAGGTCAAAGCACATTGACATACGATATCATTGGGTGAGAGATGTTTTTGATGATGGGCAGTTATCAATTGGAAAGGTCCACTCGGATGATAATGGCTTGGACATGTTGACCAAAATTTTGCCAAAGGAAAATTTGGAAGCTTGTTGTGACATTGCCGGTCTAACTGACTTCACTTCCACTCGGTTATGAGGGGAAGTTTGTTGGGGTCACTCCCTCGTAGCACTTATGTCCGCAGACTCAAAAGGTAGAAAAGGTCGCGGACTTTCTTGAGTAATCCGAGAAGCCTGTTATAATAGACGAGGACTCATTAGATGTGTCATATTCGAGAGGTTGTTGAGGACATGGACGAGGACGCTGGAAGCCTATGCGTTGACTCTCTCTCTCCGTAGGTCTGCTGTAGCCGCGTTTTGTAGGTTGGCAGTTGACCCACTCTGATTGGATGTTGTGGCGGCTACAACTTCCTAGAGTGCCAGGCCTGCCATTCTGGTACGCCGAGTGTGCGCCTACCATTGCAGGCCTAGGGGGTGTGGTCCTGCTACCCTACTAGCAGTAAGGTGGCTACCTGACTATTAGGCCCTTTGTGTATATAAAGGCTTGTACTCTTACTTGTCTAAATATAGTGGGCTGCTGTGCATCTTGGAGTGCTTGTGCGTGTCTTTGAGAGCAGTCTTGGAGTGAGCATTGAGAGAGTTGTGGGTAAGCTTTATTGTAAAGATAGAGAGAGAAATACTTTTAGAGAGAGATTGTGATATATACATTTGATATTGTTTTTCTTTTGTTTGAGTTTGTATAGCTAACATACTTGTAAACAATCCATTCTTTGTAGTGTATTCTTTCATGGTTTTTCCCTTGGTTGAAGAAGGGTTTTCCATGTTAAAACTCTCGTGTGTTTTCTCTCGTTTTTTATCTCTACTTTTGGTTGTCCGTCCGAGAGCTCTGCTCTGTTGTTGTCTGAGTGTTTTGTCCGCTCGGTCATTATGCCTTCCGTTTTTGCGCCAACATGAGCTTCAAGGCCTCATTTGACCGATGGAGAATTTTGGGATCAAACGTTCAGCTATGTTGTGAAGCCCATTAACTTTTTGCAAATTCCAGATACCTTGATAATTCCAGCTAAGAATTCTCATTTGGCTAACTGACCACCAATACAACATTTTCCATGTCAAAGTAGTCTTTAGCTTGTTGGAAACATTTTCCATACACTAAGCGTTTATCATCCCATTGCAATTCATTTTCCTAAGCTCTTGGCCTACCTCCAAATCAGTTATACCTATATCCCTTGGGCACATACACACTCTTGGTTCCTGCTTCAATGATGGAGCAATAGGCCTACTATGGAGTGATAATCCCCTTTTATTTATCAGTCTGGCCCACAACTCATAAGCCGGATCATCCTCTGCACTGGGATCATAGTGAGCTGTTGAAGCCATCTTGTACCTTATAAGTCAATCAAGACAACTGACTTCCCAATCAGCAGTGGAGAATATTAATGTTACCATAATCATCTTCTTCTGTTTATCACTTCTAATAAGGTCACGTGGTATACAATTTTTTCAAGTATTGTAGATTTTAGGGATGGCAAGATATACACAGCCTCATCCCATATTACGTAAAAGCTTCTTTTTTGGCAGTTTGAATCAATGACTTCCGTGTCATGATGGAGAAACCTTGCCATTGTGAAAAGTTATTTCACATACATCATATTATCCTTTTTGCTAAGAGGAAAACAGATAAGTTGAATTGTTCAATATGCTCTTTTAAGTCTTGCCCTGAGTGCAGCCTAACCAACATCATTGTCATAATAAACAACAGAGATAACCCTTATATTACTTTCCCTGGTAAATAGTTAATCTTCACCTTTTAAAGGCAATAATTGATACAAGTACATAAGGTTAACTTTTCCATGTAAGAATATATAGATAACGAACAAAAGCCACTCAAAGAAAAAATGCGTAACTCAAATTATCTTTGATTAATCAGTGAATTTTACAAATCACTGTCAATTGTTGTTGTGAAAGATGCAATTTTGCTTCTTTAATGACACAATTCAGCTTCTACTTCAATCATTTCATCTTTCTCCATGTGACTTGCAAGGATTGCTAGACAATCATATATTGTTTCCACCCGTGGATGTGATTTGTCTTCAGCTAGGAAAGATTGGATCTGCTTGTCAACTTCGATCCAACTACATCCAGGGTTCTTTTTCAATCTAAGATCTCTTATCTTCAATCTCACCTTTTGTACCTCGTCCCATTTCTCGAGGGATGCATACATGTTTCCTAAGACAACATAAGTTGATGGGTCATCAGGATCCTTATCAATGAGAAATCTTGCAATTTCCTCTCCCAGCTGCACTTCCCTGTGGCGATAGCAGGCAGAAAATAATGTACTTAATAGCCCTGTGTCTTCTCTGATACTTGGTGCTTTTTGCAGAATCTCATAAGCTTCATGCAATCTGCCAGCACGCCCTAGAAGATCTAAGAAGCATGAGTAGTGTTCAATTGTGGGCTCGATATTATAATTCGACACCATTTGATTAAAATAATAAGATCCCTCATCAACCAATCCTGCATGACTGCATACAGATAATACAGAGAGGAAGGTAACTTTATCTGGCTTTACATTCACCTGCAGCATATTGTCAAATAGGTTTATCGCCTCAAAGGCTTGGCCATGAGATCCATAAGCCATGATCATTGAGGTCCAGGAGACCAAGTCTCTCACTGGCAGTTGCTTGAAAACACAAAGCGCCTCCTCAATAGCGCCGCATTTAGCATACATGTCAAGGAGAGCCCCCATGACTATCTCATTTTTTTCAAGCCTATTCTCGTTAATACAGTTATGAATTACCTTACCTTCTTCTACAGCTGCTAATTGGGAACAAGCAGGTAATATACTAGTGAATGTAATAGGATCCGGTTTTACACCAGCTTCTCTCATGCACCTGAAGATGCCAAGAGCCTCGAAAAAGAACCCCATAGCCACATATCCGGAAATCATAATGTTCCAGGAAACTACATTAGTATTGGGCATACGATGAAAGACATATTCAGCTAATTTGATAGATCCACATTTGAAGTACAAATCTATGAGCGAACTACTAATAAAGATGTCAGTGTGCAAAATGTTTCTCACTATGTATCCATGAATGAATTTCCCATAATTTAGAGTAGCTGACCTCGAACAAGCCGTTAATAAGCTTCCAAGAGTAGTCAGGGTGGGTTTGGTTCCTTCATCATTCATCCTTCTAAAGAGTTCCATACATGAACTACAATCACCTTTTAAACTGTATCCCGAAATCATAGAATTCCAAGCAACCACGCTCTTTCTTGGAATTTGCTCAAAAACCTCTCTTGCAATTTCTAGACAACCGCATTTTCCATACATGTCAACCAGAGCAGAACTTACAAATTCATCCAACACAAACCCATTTTGCAGCAATTCCCAATGAATCTTCTTCCCCCTCTCCAAATCCAATAGCCTGGCACAAGAGGAGATAACAGTTGTTAGCGTCACCGAGTCAGGCTCAAACCCAAAACTTTTCATTTCTTCATATACTTCCAATGCCCATTTACACCTCCCACTTTGGTAATAGCAAGAAATAATATTATTCCAGCAAGCCGCATCTCTTTCGGGCATTTCGTCGAACAGTTGAATTGCAAGATTAAAAACATTACACTTTGCATACATACCGACAATGGAGCTTGTGATGACCACGTCCGATAGAAACCCACTTCTCACAACATGGGAATGAACCATTTTACCATAGCCAACATTGCCCAATCCACCACAAGCCTTCAAGACGCTTGGGTATGTGTAACTATCGGGCTTGAGATGAGGGAAATGCAGCAACTTTTCAAAGAGCTCAAGAGCTTCAAGGAACATAAAGTTCTTGGTATGAGCTGCTAGGAGGCCATTCCACAGAGTGATCTCCAATGGGTTATCCATGTTTTGAAAAACATGTTCGGCATAGTTAAATGAATGGCAAGAAAAATAGAGGTTGATAAGGTTTTTGCACAAGGCAATATGGTTTTGCAAGCCTTGCGTGATTATCTTCTGGTGGATGGCCTTGACATGGTTCAATGACTTTGAAACGATGCATGACCTTATGAGACGCAGCAATTTTGCAGCGTCCATTCAACATGTTGATGTTATGGCATCCACGAGTGGGGGGGGAGGGGACAGGCTAAAGGTGATAGCCAAAGCCAGCAATCAACACAAGACTACTTTGTGCTGCGAAGCTGGAGGTTCGCAGGATAGTTCCTAGCTTCGCAGGAGGGGCACCCTGCACGGCGTCATTGAACAATTCCCAGCAATCCCTTGCAATGTGCTGTGCGGCCTGCGGGAAAGTCAAAGCCGTTCTTGCTTTTCATAATTGAATTTCTAAACTTCTAACTGTCATTATCTTATTTTATTAAAATAATATA
>JAODPA010105205.1:2872-20500 GCA_025585075.1 Nepenthes mirabilis
GGGGAGGGGGGAATTGTTCTCTTTTTAACAAGTGGATGAACGATAACAGCTGCTAGTGAACCTAAGAGATTGGCCTTGGAATATTGGCAAAAGTTGGGGAGTGTTCCATTTTCTCTATGAAGTTTGATATGGTTAATGTGGAAGTTCTAAGTCCTAAGTCTCTATACAAGGCACTCCTGAAGAATGCAAAGGAGGCAGTTCAAATCCTTTTCCTTGAAAGTATTTTTTGAAATTTAAAATGTCAACTAAAGATAGGGTGAGAGACTGACTGAGTTCATTAAAAAGGTGTTTTCTGTCGTTTATCTTGTGCCATAAGTTTTTACTGACAATAGTCCCTCCATAAGCTACCTTCAGCCTCCCCTTCTCATTTTCCCAACATATCACAAACACCCCCGCAGCCACCATTGTACATAAATTGAGCCTTGACCACCCTCTATGGTTAGTACCTATTGATGTGTATGGGCTGGAGCAATTAAGCTTTTTGAAGTGGTTCATTTTGTACCAAATGGGCCAATGTATGAGAAATGATTAATTTTACTTCCTCACCTAGCTACTCTGGGTTAGGAGATACTAGATAGGCTTTGGAGGAAAGTTTAGACACTCTTTCATACTTTGTATCTTGAATGCATCACTTATTTTCCTCAGTAGTATTGGGCATTAGTGGTGTTTATTATGTATTTCTGGTTCCCGAGGCTCTTGAAGAATCTTCTCCATTCTTCTGTTATGTTTTATATTTTCTGACTAGACATTTTCCATGGGACAATATTCTCCTATCAATATTTAATTATTGGTAAGTGATACCTACATAGCATCTACCTTTCCATTGCCCGTTCCTTTTGATCCCTCCTCCCCAAGAAGGAATTAGTGTTTCTGAAGTCACTTCTCTGATGTTTCTTCACTTTTTTGGGAAATCGTTATGCAGATATCTTCATCTGTAAATTCAAATTGCAATTATTGATTGTAAATGGAATGAGTCTTCCATAACTTGGATCTTATATAGTTATAAATTCTGCTGTTATGAAAAGATCTTTCATGTCTTGACTTCACATGACAATCTTTGGAACTGTTTTTATTTGTTTATTCAATATCCAAGAAATTTGGAGCTGTTACAACTTATGAAGGATTTTCATAATTGCTGGTTCTTGTATAAGGACAGTAAAGAAGATTGTAAGCTTGGATAATCATATTGCGTTGGCATGTGCTGGGCTGAAGGCAGATGCACGTGTCTTGATTAACAGGCCCCATATAGTGTCAAAGCCATTGACTTACTGTTGAGGATCCTGTAACAGTTGAATATATTACTCGGTATATTGCTGGTCTTCAACAGAAGTATACACAAAGCGATGGTGTAAGACCATTTGGCCTTTCAACCATGACAATGGCAAAAACCAAAAGTGCATCCCTTCTAATTATGTGCTGAAATAACAGGCCACTCTACCCGCAAAACATACTCTGATCTGCAATGCTAAATAAGAACTCCGAGGACTCCAGGCATCTGGATAATGCAGAAAAAAAGATGTCAATTATCTCGCTGATCACAGATATTAGGCAATAAGGCCTTGCAGCTAGTGTTGGCATGTTTAATGTTTCTTGTGTCTGTGTATGGTTGGACTTTTCTAGTGGCCAATGGTTAATGCTGAATCTTTGTGCACTTCAAAGGATAGAATCTATGGTGGACAAAGCTAATAGATGAGGGTGGGCATGGATGGAGTTTTAGCAATTGCCCAAGTGGTGGGTGATATGGCACTCCCTACACTTTTAGGTTTATTGATAGTGGTCAGCTGCTCATGGGAAGTTTGGGGTGCAGCGTGGTCTCAACTATGGTTTGGCATGAGTATTTTATCCCTCTCCTTTTCCTTTTCCCATTGTATGTTATTGCCTGCCCGTGCTAGACTGATGGGTGATGCAAGATGGGGATTGAGAAGGTTGCAATGGTGGATAGAGAGGAAATGCAGATGGGTGAAATATTTGTATCAGTTGTGACCATATTGGTATCAGATAATATATATCAGTATTGAATATATCGAAAGAGAAAAATTTCTGAAAATTATAAGTTGTGTTAGCTGTATTAGCCAAATATCAGATATGTTAGCCGATATCACAGTATATCGGCTTATATAACATGATTTATTGCTGATACGAAAATATATCGTAATAATATCCCAATATTGGGAAATATCAGTATCTAGATGCCGGATACCAGTACATATTGACTGATATTTTATCAATAACATAGTAGCAATGGGTTATTCCTGCAGTAGAATAAAGCTGGAATGGGTTTGGTGGAGATGAAAGCGGTGTATAATGATCTCACTCAACTCTGAATTGGCGAGGTCATGGGGGAGAAAGGTGGGGAAATGGGACAAGTGATGGAGGGGGGAAAATTTGGGTAGAAGAGATGAAGACACTAACCTGTGAGAAGGTGTGGGAGCAAGAGAATACTGAAACACCAACAAACTTGATTCTATGATGCTTTAAAGGCTTAGAGGGTTGAAAGCCACCATCATTTAGGAAATGTCATAGGATAGAATCACGAGCACTAATGGAAGAAAAATCAATCCTATCCATTCTAACTTGATAAACGATGATGGAGATGAAATTTAGGTAAATCTTGATTAAAATTTCAGTAGAATCAAATCCAGGTTAAGTCAAATCAAATTGCTCCCTTCCTATCCCTTCGTCTATTAGATCTTTTTGTATTTCCTTGTTGATTCCACCTATTTACTGATTCCAGAATGCTCATTGCCCCAAAGTTCATCCCTTGCTATTGAATCCATTGCAAAATGAGTTGGTTCTGGAACCAGTTTCATAGTTTTGGTCTTGCATAGTCATTTCTGGAAGCAGTTTTATAGTATCAGTCTTGGATCATTGATGCCTTGCATATGATATTTTTCATTCTTCCAATGTAAAAATTCGAGGTTGATACAATTTTTCCCCCAGTAAGGGAATAATGATGCAAAACTAGCAAGCTTGTTACCGGAAAACAGGAGGGCAAGAAATTGATTGAATATTTTTTTTTTCAAAATTATTGTTCATTAATTATGTTGGATATATTTGATTTGATTTTGTTATTTTTTCTTATGGTTTAATTCAGATTGTTGTGTCCTAAATCGTCCTTGGCTTTGAACCTTTAAATTGCCACTCGTTAGCATAAAGACATCGTAGCATGTTCATTTAAGTTTTGGAATTTTCTGTCCCTTTTCCCTCTCCCGTTAATTTCTTATCTTCTGCTTTGTCTTCTCCATCAGCGTCTCGCTCACTCGCTTTCGTCGTTCCACATCAGTCTATATCCCCAGTGCATTGGTTGTAACAGTTTATCATTCCATGGAAGTTGTGAAAATGTTGAGCGTATTCAGTGATTCATAATTTTAAGAGGGCCTGAGGGTGTTTAGACCTCCAATTTAACATTCTTGTTTACTTTAATCAAGCAAGTTGTGCCAAATCAAATGACCAAACAGTGTTGCCCAATCATGAAAGCAATTATTTCTCCATGTTGAGAGGGATTGAAATCTAGATGAAAGTTAGTTCTACATGAGATGGAGGACTTCTTTTAGTACATTTTTTAACAAATCATCGATGAGGAGGATTTCTCTAATTGAAGTTAGTGGGAATAGAAGTGGCTCATATAGATCTATGAAGATATTGAATGAGGTGGGGGGAAAGGATCTCACTCTTCTATACCTGTAGATACCTCATTTATTGCACTAGTGTGGCAAATGAGTCATTGGGACTGGGTTTAGGAAAGCCGTGGTTAATGGCTGTTGAGCTTGACTGTCAAGATATGAAATTGCGTTTCAAGATGCTATTTTGTGGTTCAAAAGTACAAGCTGCCCTTCTTTTTAAAACCCAGACGACTTATGTTATGATCTTCTTTTTCCCAAAATATCATTTCGTCTTCCCATATGCTTTTGGTATCTGTCATGCTCATGGCTATTTCATCTGTTTGGTGATTTTGGCTTCTGGAATTCTGGATGATGAGATAATTGTTTGCAGGTCTTGTGCTAATTTTCCATTATAGGCTGGCCAAATGACTATTTCTGATTCAGGTCTAACCCCGTTGTCATACAATGCTGTTGGACAACGCAGTGGAGCAATAGTAGAAGCATTGTGTAAAAATGAGAATTTGCCTTTTATTGATAACGGGGGGATGATCACATCAGCTGACAATTGTTTTTATGCTGTTAGGTTGTTGAGAGTGGGGGAAAGAACATTAGAGATTGCTGTGATGATGAAAGAGCATGGGCTACAAACACTCGAAGAAGCTGAGATTGATGCCATTGTTGCTGAGATTGAAGCAGAGAAAGCGGCAGCAGAGGCTGCAAAGAAGGCTCCTCTGAAAGAAACCTAGAAGTGGCGCCTATAGAACTGAGGCAGGTTGTTATACTTTGGCATGTCTTCGCATATTGATGCTTACATATTGTTATTCATTACATGAATTTGAGCATGGAGTAGATTTTTAATTAACAAAATTCTTTCCCTGTTTTTGGATGATGGAGAATCACTTCTTTTCTATCCATATATCATCCAGTGAGAATGTTCAGAGCAAATCCTAGTGCATGGCCTTATCTGTGAAGATCGTGCACTAAGTAAAGACCTTGTATATAAAGACCCTGCCCTAAGTAAAATTAAGAAAGAAACATGTGCTGAACTTATGACTGTACATCTTTAGAACTTCTTCCAATTTTTTGGGTATATTGTTGGGTTTTGAAATCGAACTTTCTTTCCAAATATTTCCCTTTTCATGGAAGCATGAGATTGTGACCATGGTTGCTCTATGCATACCTTTTTGTCCTTAAAAGGGTGCCTCAAACGAAGAAAAAAAGCCTGACTCGATGCGGGACAATCTATTCTCACAACATAAGTCCTAATGAAGAGGTGGCCATTCCCCTCCATAGGGGCGTGCGAGTATGAATTTCTGATGCAAGCTCTAACCGTAGTGTTCTGCAAATGAAGAAAATAGACGAGAAGAGAAAGGGGGAAGGGAATTTTGACAGAGGGAGAGGAAAAAGAGAGAGACCGAGAGGAGGAGAGCCGACAGAGAATAGGGGAAGAGAACAAAACCAGAGAGGGTTTGATAGAGATTGTGTGTGTGTGTGTGAGAGAGAGAGAGAGAGGGAGAGACAGAAAACTAAGCGGAGCCGAAGAATCGAGAAAGAAGGAAAATATTTCTTTACTTCCCTTAACTCATCAGCACAGTATATATACATGACAATCCAACCGAATTAGTTGTAACCAAATGGAATAGTGGAACCAAAATAAAATAGAATAGAAAAATAGAAAATCGGCTCGTAATATTGTCTCTTTCATCAAAGAAACCTTGTCCTTGTGGTTAAATGAGGAAAAATCTTGGTGAAGTGTTTCCATTGTTAGACCGCCTGCAACTCCACCTCCCAATACAAGGTTGTTTGTCCCTGCTAAGGAAACGCTCAACCCACCAATGCTGACAAATCCGAAATATTTGCTAACACCAGTTGCCTTGTCAACAAAGACCTTGGCATTCAAGACCCTGCCAAATTGTTGGAAGGCATTTTCTAACCTTTGATCACCAAATTCTTGAGGTTTGTGGTATATAAACAAATTAGTACCTAGTGGACCTTTGACCTGGGGTTTAGAACTTGAATTTGCTTCAGAAGATGGTCTGGAGGGACTATTTCTAACTGTAGAATGTACAGATCCAGGAGAACCATTTAATGGTCTAGAACTCATCATTCCTCCAGGATATGCCATGGGTTACTGAACACCAGGATAAGTTGATGTTGATCCTAAATAACTTGAAGATGGCAAGCCAAAACTTCTTACCACACTGGGCATGAGATCAGGTCTCACACCTTGCAATCCATGGCCCTGATTTATGGAAGGAAACATATTGTGGAATGTAGGCTGATTTTGGACCGATGGTAGGCAACACGGCACAAAGCTATAATTTCCAAGAGACTGATACCCATATCTATTGTACGGAGGAAGATAACCTATCAGCATTGCTCCATGTAACGGAGCCTTCTAAGATTGAGCCTGCATTTGGAACTTTTGAAGCCTGAGATTGAGCCTTCTGAGCCCTCCAAGCTTGCCTTTCCTGTTCTGTATATGACCACATAACAACTAATGGAACATTTGATCCCTCCATTTTATGCTGTCCATTTCTCCAAAGCTGCAAGAGCCTGATCCTTAGTCTCATACTTCAGAAAAGAACAGGCTTTGCTAGTTTGTTGAGAACCCCTCAAGATTTGCAATTCATTAATTGTTCCATATTGAGAAAGCAAAGCAGAAACCTCTGACTCTGTCACATTCTTTGGTAGCATACCAACAAAAAGTTTATGCTCTAGCCTTTCCAACTCGTCATCAGCATATTTCACTTGCAACAAACTATATGCCTTGAATACTGAAAAAGGATTTTTTGTCATAAATTGTACAATCAACTTTCGATCCCGATAAAAATAGCGAAAGTAGTAAAAATTAAATAATCAATACACGTAAAGAATATTTGTTTTTAGATGCCAATGATACTAACTAGCATGCACAATATAAACGAATATAAATAATAACAAAAGGACACGATTTTTGGTGACGAAGGAAAAATTCTATACCCACGGTAATCGAGAAAAATCTTCCGGGCTTCAACAGCTAGGGAAGCAATGCACTATAAAAATTAACTTACAAATCAGGTGGTAATGACGCGTCAACTTAGCCGACTTATTCCCGTCTTGTAATCCCTACCAATGAACTCCTTGGATTTGCCCGCGACAGCGGAATCGGGCACCTTTCGGTCTTCACGTTAATCTTCCCTCTTGTGCTATTTGAATTCCTGAACACGATCGGGTCTCCTTTTTCAACATACCAACATCTCCAACGAAAGTAGAAGAATGGAAGTGTTTAAACGGTAAAGCGAAAGTGTAGAAAAAATTTGTTAGAACATGAAGTTTAAAGTTGTAACTTTTGGTTTTCTCACATGGAGCAAGACCAATGGAGTATACACAAGTGGGGCACGAAATTGGTCTGCCAAGAGTTTCAGGGTTTCAAAATTATAAGACAAGTATTTATAGAGGACGTAAAAATCGCATTCAAAAAGTTGCCCGTCCTCTTGAGCGCGCGGCGGGCACACGAAGGGTTTCCAGAGAAACCCCATGTGCGCTCGAGCACGGAGATAGTGAGCAGCGAGCGGGCCCTTTTGGATTTTGCGCTCAAGCACATGGCGAGCGCACAGTGAGCGAATGTTTCGAGTTTTTGGGTTCAAGAGGGTAGAGAGTGCACGGAGAGCGCGGAGCTTCGTGATTTTGGGCTCGGGCAGGTAAAGAGCACATAGAGAGCGCGGGATTTCGGGATTTGGGGCTCGAGCGGGTGGAAAGCTCACGGTAGGCGTGGTATCCTTGGAAGTTGAAACGGACAGCAACGGATGTATGTTGATACAGTACTTCGACAATTCATAACCCGACGTTGATATAATATTATATGTTGTCACAAAATGTGCTAATCATAAAAATGACCCTAACAATCACCTCATTTGATAATTTCGTGACAAAATCTTTAAAAAAAATAAAATAAATACAAGAGAAGTACGGGTTCAGAAACTACCGAGATATAGCCCGTGTACATAAAAATCTACGTCTAGTGGAAAATATAAATGATGTAATAAGAAAATGTATAAATCTACACTAGCACTACTGTGTCAATGTTGTGACTACCGCATTAATATTGTAATTGAGTCGCCTAATCAAATAAGGTTAGTACCACAAAGGTATAATATAAAATGATAACAATAGAAGTAGAAAATCAATATGCAGTAGTAAAAGGAATGAAATACAATCAGTATAGAAATCTAAGAAGCACTCCCCCTCACAAAAATAACAAGGCTCCCCCTAACATAAATAATCACGTCTCCCCTAATCTCCCCCTATCAAAGTGAAACAGGTCTTCCCCTTTTTGTCATGAATGGCCAAGGGGTAATAAAGCTCACTTTTTTTGACCCATACTTGTCTCACTAAATTCACTTTCTCATTCAATCTTTTTACTTGTTCATTTAATGTTTGAATGTGATCAACTAGTTTATTCATTTTTAGCTATTATCTTTGATTGTATGAAAAATTCATGGTGTAGCAGTGGGGACGAATGTGGCCAACCTTTCCACAAGCATGACAAGCTGGCAGAGATTTTGTGGGTTTGTTTATGACTTTTAGGCTATATGGATCAACCAAATGATGTGAGTTAAGTCTGTTATCCACACGTCGAGGCGTTTACTTAGTGATTTTGGATGTGTTAGCGTTTTAGTGTAGAATTTTTATGGCAGGAATAAAAATAGTTTTAAATTTCACGCCATTTTGAAAAATATTCTCAACATACCCCAAACCCTGTTTATTTTCACTAATTTTTTCCAACTTGAGCATATGATCTAATTTTTTGGACCCATTTAAAAATTATTTTTGATTATTTCTAGTAGCCTCAAGTTCAGATTCTAGAGTTGTGATTTGTTTAGTAAATGAGTTTTTTAGATTCTCAATTTCTTGAATTTTAGTATCTAATTCGAATTGTTGAGCTAATTTTTCTTTTTTCAAATTTATGACCCTACTATTTAAGGTTTTATTTAGTTTCTCTACTTTTAAGCATTTTCTAATCAGTTTATCATATGCTTCTTAAAGCCCATTAAATTCGGCTTCTGACTCAGTCTTAGAGTCAGCAGATTGATTAAAGTTATCTACTGAATTGTCGCACATTAAGGTCATGAAGGCCATGTACATGACAGTGCCATCTTCTAAACATTTTTCAACCTCTTCTTTTCTGTCATCGCCTAAGGTTACATTAATTTTAAAAGTTTGATCTTGTGGCGTTTAAGGTTTGGGCATTCAGCCCGATAGTGGCCAAACCCTTTACACTTATAGTATTGAACTCCTCGAGTATTTTTTGAATTGAAGTCCTTGAGTTCACGTCGGTCGTTCTTTTCAAATTTATGTGAATATTTTAAATCTATATCAAATTTATTTGATAAAGATTTATTTTTCTTTAAAAATTTTTTAAAATTCTTAACAAATAAGGAAAAATCGTTGTCACTACACAATTCTTCATCGGAATTTCGATTTTTCTCTTCCCTACTTGATTTTAGAGCAATTGATTTATTCTTTCTTGACTGTGGTAGTGTGTGCTCATAGGCTTGAAGGGACCCTACAAGTTCTTCTATTTTAAATTTATCTAAATCTTCGCTTTCTTCAATTGCAGTAACTTTTGGTCTAAATCATTCGGGTAAAGATCGTAGACCTATCTAACAATTCTATTTTCAGGGATTCGTTCTCCTAAATTAAACATGAAATTTACAATATCATTTAATTGCACATAAAATTCATCAAATGTCTCGTTATCTTTTATTCATATTTCTTCGAATCTAGTGATCAGCATTTGTAATTTTAAATTTTTAACTAATTTAGTACCTTCATGAGTGATTTTAAAAATGTCTCACGTATCTTTAGAAATTTCACACATTAAAATCCGTTTAAACTTATTGGGAGATACAACCATAAAAATAGCATGTAATCTCTTACTATTCCAGTTACAAACATCAAGTTCTTCTTTTGACCACAAAGACAGAACTTTTGGTTCATCACCACTCTTGGGTGGAGTCCACCCAATTTGCATACTGGCCCATACACGCTGATCCATTGATTTGAGAAAGGCTCTCATCTGGACCTTCCAATAGGTATAATTACTCTCATCAAAGAAGGGAGAAACGGACAAAGATTGACTTGTATGCATCTAGATCGGGGTCGTGGATCGGGGCAAGTATCTGATATCAATTGAAAAAGGACTATTTTATCCTAAATTATATAATCAAGTTTCGACCTTGGTAAAAATAGCAAAAGTAGTAAACATTAAATATTCAATACACGTAAAGAATAATTATTTCTAGATGCCAATGATACTAACTAGCATGTAAAATATAAATGAGTATAAATAATAATAAAAGGATACGATTTTTGGTGACGAATGAAAAACTTGATACACACGGTAATCGAGAAAAATCCTCCGGGTTTCAACAGTCAGGGAAGCAATGCACTATGAAAATTAACTTATAGACAGTGTGGTAACGACGCGCTAATCTAACCGACTTACTCCCGTCTTATGATCCCTATCAAGGAACTCCTTGGATTTGTCTACAGCAACGGAACCAGACACCTTGCGGTATTGACGTCAATCTTCCCTCTTGAGTCATTTGAATTGTCGAACACGATTGGGTCTCCTTTAACGTACTGACGTCTCCAATAAAGGTAGAGGAATGGAAGTGTTTAAACGATAAAGAGAAAGTGTAGAAAAAACATGTTAGAACATGAAGCTTAAAGTTGTAGCTTTTGGTTTTCTCACAGGGAGCAAGACCAATGGAGTATACACAAGTGGGGCACGAAATTGGTCTGGGAAGAGTTCTAGGGTTTCAAAATTATAAGATAAGTATTTATAGATGGCGCAAAAATCACATTCAAAAAGTTGCCTGTTGCGGAGGCGGCGAGTAGCGAGCGGGCCGTTTCTAGATTTTGCGCTTAAGTGCAATGTTTCGGGTTTTTGGGTTCGAGCGGATAGAGAGCGCGCGAAGAGCGCGGGGCTTCAGGATTTTAGTCTCAAGTGGGTAGAGAGCACACAGAGAGTGCGGGACTTCGGGATTTGGGGTTCGAGTGGGTGGAAAGCTCACGGTAGGTGTGGTATCCCCGGAAGTTGGAACGGACAGCAACGGATGTATGTTTATGCAGCACTTTAATAATTTATAACCCGACATTGATGTAATTTTATAAATTGTCAAAGAATGTATCAATCATAAAAATGATCATAACAAATACATTTACGAAACTTGAAGGAATCTTAACTCCCTTTGGAACAAAGAAGGCAAGGCCTATTACCCGGCCAGGTCCGTGATAAGAATCCTTCACATATCCTTGGCCATGGCGTTCAAAGTACCGGAAAGCCTTGGCTATATAATCGGCACAAGTGAGGTTAGCGGCAATTGTCTTGACTTGATGGAGGGGTCCCAAAATAGGCATTGCTTAGCCAATGAGCTGCACAAGCTGGAGAGCAAAGATAATTATGGAACCTGCTTTGCTGGATTTTGATGCTTCAAGGACTCCAACGATGGTGAGCACATTTTCTTCTTTATAGATACAAATTAGAATTTACAGATCACTGGTCCAATTGGATCCCAGAACATTTCTCCTGCCATTGGCCCTGTATCCTCTTGAAGAGTCATATATAGATTGAATAAGTGGTAAAATAAATCCAGTGAAGAGCACAATGTTTATTATTGTCCTCACAGCAATGACCTCTATTATGCCTTGGCAACACATAAGCAAAGCAAGTGGTATGGTGTCTTGTAAGGGAATGCTGACAAACAATGATGACAAGAGAGTGCTTAAAAATTTTTCAATGTAACAAATGACAAATATCAACTCCAAGGTCCAAGGTGAAGTACTTCCTTTCAAGCAATAAAGATTTGTCGCCAATTCGCTCGCTGTACAGAAGATAGGTAGGAGCAACCTAGAAGTCAAAACTTCCAGCTTCTGCACTAAAATTGAGCCCAATGGTGGGCCTTTTGATAAAGATAATTCAAGCAAGAATATGGACAGTTGCTAAATTGTTGTGAGGTTAGGTGATGGATTGGTGAGTAGTGGACACAAGGCAGTGGATCAACCAACCTCAATTTTGTCCTCTACTAACTTGGACAAGCTAATGGCTTCAAGCAATGACTCAAGGTTCAATAGCAATAGCTTTCGCCATATATCACCTCGAAGTTTGGATATGAAGCAATTCAAAAGAGTAGTAGTCATCAAACCTAGCGTATAAGTGGAGAGGACTCGAGCTTGGCCATGTACGTGTTGGAAATCTCTCCCGTGAAGAAGTTCCAGCGAACGGGATGTTGACCTGATGGACGGTCAACGGACGGTCAACATAGTTGACCGGCTGTAGAATCAAGTTAACCGGTTTTGTTGAGGACTCTCAAGACAACTAAGAGGATGGTCAACGGGACGTTGATCGGTCTAAATGGGGAGACGGTCAACAATAAGGCAACACAGAACACCTACCGCGTCTGAAAGGGAGTAGGTTGACCTGTCTGTTTAGGTAACTTTGGAAACTCATGACAACAGGTCTGCCTTCTGACGCTGCGGGCATGCGCCACCTGCTGCTAATCTGATACATGCTTCCTGAGAACCGTGCACCAACCATGAACGACGACGTAGTGGTCTAGCTGCTGCTAAGTCTTTTGTATATTCTTGTGTATATATATATGTGTGTGTGTAAGCAAGCTGGTGTGCTGAGTAGCAAAGAGAGAAGTTGTAAGTAGAGAGAGTTGAGTAGAGTAGAGTGTGAGTGTGTGAGAGTAAGAAAGAAAAACAGATGAGAGGAAGAAGACCCAATTGTGTGTGTGTATTTTCGCCTCCTGTTTTGTAATCTCTATCTCATACATAGTGCAGTTTTACGGACTAAAAGTCCCGTGATTTTTTCCTTGATTCATAAGGGTTTTCCACGTAAATGTTGGTTGTCAATATTCTTGCTTTCATTCCTTCTCTTCGATTCCTTTGTACCTATGTTAGTAGGCTGCACTGTTTCCGGCCAACAAGTGGTATCAGAGAGTAAGGTTGAGAACTTTGTTCTAATGGCGTCAACATCATCAAAGAATCTGTCGTTTAGTGTTGAGCAGTTCAACGGGTAGGGTAACTTCATTCTCTGGTAAAAAGGGTGAAGAACGTTCTCACCAGAGAAGAGACGATAAAGGCACTAAAGAAGAAGGAAGAGAAGCCTGCAAAGTTGACCGATGACGAATGGTAAGACAAAAGAGATCTTACAAATTGCACTATTAAACTCTGTCTGGCGGACAACATTCTCCAGGAAGTGCTTGGCTTGACTGACTCTGCAGAAGTCTGACAGAAGTTGGAGAGCCGGTATAAGTCCAAGTCCTTGACAACCACACTTCATGTAAAGAAGCAGTTCTATGGCCTACGGTTGTCGGAAGAAGGAAGTTTCGAGAAGCATTTGGACGAATTTAACCGGATATTAACAAAGATGTCCGCCCTTGAAGAAGAGATCAAGGAGGAGGACAAGGCGTTGGTCCTACTGGCTTCTCTGCCGGCCTCTTATGATTATATAGTCACAACCTTGTTGTTTAGTAAGGATACTTTAAAGTTGGATGCGGTTATTGCTTCCCTACTCATGAATGAGTCAAGGAGGTCACAAGGGACCTCGACGTTTGAGGTACTTGTGATTGAATCTAGGGAAAGAAGTAGAGGCCGTGATCAAAAGTAAGGAGAAAAAGCCTACAGCAAGTCAATGTCAAGGTATCAAAACCTTGAGTGCCACCATTGTGGCAAGAAGGGCCACATTAAGAAGTATTACTTCAAATAGAAGCGAAAAAATACAGAAAGGGAAAAAAGTGATAGTGGACGGGCAGAGAAAAAGTCCTCCGTCTCTGTAATTACAGTAGGCGGTCTCCTGCTGACTAGTGAAGGAGACGTGGCAAATCTGACGGACGAAGAGTCCGGCTGGGTAATCGACTTCGGTGCTACCTTGCACATCACATCCAGAAGGCAGCTGTTCACATCCTACACTCCAGGAGATTTTGGAATAATAAGGATGGGAAATGAAGGAACATCTCCTATTGTTGGCAGGGGAGATGTCGTCTTGGTTACAAACAATGGGACGAAGCTAATGTTGAAGGACATGCATCATGTCCCTGACATTCGGTTGAATGTCATCTTAGCCGGTCGGTTGGATGATGAAGATTATTACATTACCTTCTGTGAAGGCGAATGAAAGCTGACAAGAGGGTCTCTTATCGTCGCAAGAGGAAAGAAGGCCTTCGGCTTGTATATGATGAAGGCCTGTGCAGTGGTCGGAGACGTGAATGCCACAATCTGCACTTGAAAGATGAATCTATGCCACAGAAGGTTAGGCCACATGAGTGATCAATGGCTGTCCTACTTGGCCAAGAAAGGCCTTATCATTGGTGCAAAAAAGGAAGAACCAGAGTTGTGTCCTAATTGCTTAGCCGGCAAGCAGAGAAGAGTCTCATTCCATGGATACTTGTCTGTTCCAAAGGCGGAGCTCCTAGAACTTGTTCACACAGATATGTGTGGGCCATTCAGTGAAAAATCATTTGGTGGAGCCCAATACTTTGTTTCTTTCATTGATGACTGTTCTAGAAGGCTGTGGGTCTACCCACTAAAGACCAAGGATCAGGTTCTTGGTACCTTTGAGCAATTTCATGCTCTCGTGGAGCGTCAGACGGGGAAGAAGCTGAAGACCATCCGAAGTGACAACGGCGGTAAATACTTGGGGCCTTTTGATGCCTACTGCCGGTCACATGACATTAGGCACCAAAAGATACCACCAAAGATACCATAGTTGAATGAAGTAGCGGAACGGATGAATCGTATGCTCTTAGAGAGAGTACGTTGCATGCTCTCCGAAGCAAAGCTTCATGCTTCGTTCTGGGAAGAAGCACTCCGGACGGCGGCCTACATTATCAACAGGTCGCCCAGTAAGCCTCTGATGGGTGAAGTGGCGGAGAAGATATGGACGGGCAAGGAGCCGTCCTATGATCATATGCGAGTATTCGGATGTAAAGTATTCGTACATGTCCTAAAAGACGAAAGAACAAAGTTGGAGCCAAAGACGACACAGTGCATCTTTCTGGGCTATAGGGAAGATGAACTGGGCTATCAGTTCTATGATCCAACTACCAGAAGACTCGTCCGGTCTAGGGACGTAACTTTCGTTGAAAATGAGACAATCGAAGATATTGGCAGGAAGGCCAAGTGCGACGATAAGCAAACGGACCAAGCAATGAAGCTGTCCGTCCGACATCATTGGAAGGAGAGTATCATAGTCAAGAGACGGTTGAGGGTAATGAAGGGGAGGTCATGGCTCCAGATGACACCATTGATGAAGTCATTCCTCAACCAGCAGGGAATGTCTCTGTTAGACGGTCCTCATGCGACAGACGGCCGTCTGTCCGTCTGTCACCAAATGAATATGTCATGCTCACTGATGCCGGATAGCGTAAGGATTATGAAGAGGCAATAAATGACGACAGCAAGGAGGATTGGCTGGAAGCCATGAAAGAGAAAATGAGTTCTCTTCATGAGAATCACACATTCGACTTAGTTAAACTTCATAAGGGGAAGAAGGCCCTCAAGAACAGATGGGTCTTTCATTTGAAGTCAAATGAGAACACCCAAAAACCAAAGTATAAGGCACGTTTGGTAGTGAAGGGCTTCAGTCATTAAAAAGGGGTTGATTTTGATGAGATCTTTGCCCCAGTTGTGAAAATGTCCTCCGTCGGGGTTGTATTGAGCCTGGCTGCCGTCCGGGTGCTGGAGGTAGAACAGATGGATGCCCAGACTGCATTTCTCCATGGAGAGCTTGAGGAGAAAATTTACATGGAACAACCGGAAGGGTTTAAAGTCAAGGGGAAGGAGAAACTTGTTTGTCGTCTAAGGAAGAGTTTGTACGGATTAAAGCAAGCTCCCAGGCAGTGGTACAAAAAATTTGAGTCAGTCACGACCAGTCAGGGGTACTGGCGGACAACTCGTGATCACTGCGTATTTATACAGAAGTTCTAGAATGATGACTTTGTTGTCCTTCTCCTATATGTGGACGATATGTTTATTGTTGGACGCAACAGTGACCTGACAAAGGAGCTGAAGAAGTAGCTTGGGTGGTTATTTGCCATGAAGGACCTTGGATCGGCTAAGCAGATTCTGGGAGTCAGAATCTTACGCGATCGAACGGCAAGGAAGTTGTGGATGTCACAAGAGAACTATGTTAAGAAAGTGCTCCAACGATTCAACATAGAGAAATCAAAGCCAGTGAGTACACCGTTGGCAAATCACTACAGGCTGAGCACACGTCAATACCCGACTATGGATGATGAGAAGAAATACATGAAAGGTGTTCCCTACTCATCAGCTGTGGGAAGACTGATGTATTGTAATATCCTAGATTTTGTTCGGATTAATTAAATATTAATTATAATTTTAGACAAATTGGACGTGATAAAATTTATTAAATATTGAGAAATTTTTGAAGAATATTTGGATTGGTTGGACTGGCGCCCGGGGTGCGCCCATATTGTTGTCCAAATGCCAAGTTGGATTTAAAAATAAAATGAATTTTAATTGCCTATTTAAAAATATATTAATGCAAATCTAATCAATAACCGTCTCTATTTTAAGAGATTGGCAGCCAGGGCAGATGAAAAGGGCAAAAAAGGGAAGAAAGGCGAGACGAGACAGTAGTCGAATCCGTGTCATCTCCGACAACAATAGTTTAAAGCCGTGGATATTCATAGAATCAACGTCTTCGAGTGACGTTCGCTGTAAGCTACGGATCGAAAATATTAGCCGCCAGATTAGGTTTGAAATCAAGGGTCCTCATCATCTCCCGCCTGAATTTAATCCACCCATAAATAATCGGCGACACTCTGGAGGGTAACAAAATAGAACTTTCGAAATACTTAGCGTTGAACGAAGGGACCGCATCCAGAGACGATGTCGGGCCGTGGAAAGGGTGGTAAGGGTTTGGGCAAGGGAGGAGCGAAGCGACACCGTAAGGTGCTAAGAGACAACATCCAGGGAATCACGAAGCCTGCCATTCGGAGATTGGCGAGAAGGGGAGGAGTCAAGAGGATCAGTGGCCTGATTTACGAAGAGACGAGGGGAGTTCTCAAGATTTTCCTGGAGAATGTGATTCGCGATGCTGTGACCTATACGGAGCACGCGAGGAGGAAGACTGTCACGGCCATGGATGTCGTCTATGCTCTGAAGAGGCAGGGCAGGACTCTCTACGGCTTCGGCGGTTGAGCTTTTCAGGGTTCTCGATATTGGCCTCTGAGCTCTCTCCTGTCTCCTTGTTATTGTATAAAATTTTAATGTTGATAATGTTTGGGCGTATGGCAGTTGTTTTGCAGATGCTGTTGGATTGCACTTGGTTTTATCTTAATGAAAGTCGCTGTGGGACTGTGTCTCTATGTGTCCTTTATTTTCTCTATCAATCCCTTCCTCTCTTTCTCCAAGTAATGCTGCTAAATGTTGATATCGTTGTTGCTGATTTTTCCTAGTAATGAAGGGGAAGGGTGATAAATTTGAATATTGCGTCTTCTATGAGTAGCTGATTTAACACCGTCGGATTACAAAATGTTCCATAAGATGAAACAATTTAATGCAAGAGGCAGCAAAGAGAATTTTCACGATGAGAAAAAAAAAACGACATTTCGTCAAGTTTATAGTCAATGAATGTTCTCAATCGTTCTAGAATTCTTATATGAAAGATTTTGCTCTTTGTAGCTGTTTGTACTGACTACGAGTAACCCGGATACTAATTCTCGAGTCCGCTTGCCATTTGATTGTACAGTGGTTTTGGCTTTGCTGTTCGTAGGAGTGAGAATACTTGGATTCCGTGGCCATATGAATGAAACGATGCCTTCACGAATGAATACCTAAAGCTAAATATTTTGACTTGCAGGAAAACAAATGGTAAACAGTGTCAGCGTTGATCCTCTTACTGATTTTAGTAGTCCTCTGAGAGAGAGAGAGAGGAAGTGTCGGCATTTCTTAGGAACTGTACACGGTTACAATAGTTGTAATGGAAATAAATTTTTAAATTTTTATT
>JAODPA010105216.1:0-20499 GCA_025585075.1 Nepenthes mirabilis
ACTACCAAAATGGAGTCGAAGAAGTTGTGACGCCCTCCCGTGTCGCATGCCCCCCCGGATCTGGGTGCTGTGAGGGGTTAACCGAACCAAAACAATTAATTATGGGGTAGTCTAAACTACCCATGGCCTCAGTGGTTACCTTTTGATAACCATTTTCTTCTCCACCGGCCATACAATCATCTGATAACAGAAGAAAAAAAAGTTGCATTTTTTATGAGTTTTTGGCTATCATTTGATGGTAGATATTCTCAAAGACAAATGAAATTTAATATTTACTTTCTCTACACATTGGTACTTTGGTGGTAAAAACTAATTTTTTTCATTTGGAATTTTATTATGATCAAGCCGGGTTAATAAAAATACATTTGCTGTAAAAAAAGTATATTATATTATGTCTATAATTTTATTGTGATTAAGCAGGTTATTCTACCCTCTAATAACTGTTATCATATAATAAAGTTCAAGTTTGATTTTCTAAATCTTAAGACATTGGCTGTAACTTGTCAAACTTTTGCTATAATATGAGAAAAATTGCATAATTTCTCATAAATATAATTTACTCTGTACAATAAATGGTCAATCAAAGAATACATCTGTAAATTTGCTATATTTTCGTATGTTATGTTGAAGCCCTCTGTGCCCTTTTCCAGTAACTTCCTCTTCACAGACCGACGCAGCCTTTGCGGCCGTTCTCTCTATCGCTCTCCCTTTCTCTCATTTTTATCTGCTATCGTCTATTATTTATCTTCGTGGGGAAAAAATCTACCATAAACAGCAGCTGCTTAATCTGCAGTTTCCATATTTTTGCTTCGTCGATAGTCGCTAAGTTTGACGCCGCCTTTTTCCGGTGAGTATCAGTATCGTATCCTATCTGGGTTTTTGATTTTAGGCGATTGGAGATGCAAAACATAAGTGTGACTCTATAAATCTGGGTGTTTTTTTTTAAGTCAATTAGGGTTGCTGAATCAAGGGGACTGCTGCTGTTGGGGTTTGATGGACTGGGATTGTCCGATTATGTTTTGTTGGGTTTAATTACGGATGTTACATATCTTTGCTTATTTCCAAGACTTGTGTGAACTAAAATTATGAATTTGTTTGCAGATTTCCTTAAGCCATGCTATGTTGCAAACTACTTTGATTTGATTTGCAAATTACTGCTAGTTTGGGAATTGAATTTAAAATTGATATTTGGTCCCCTAATCCGAGATGTTTACATGTGGCACGGGTACTTACTTGGCTAAAATTAATCTCTGTCATCCAATACTTGCAGCACATAGGCACGATGACTTCGTTAATAATGAATTAGGGGAATACAGGATGGATGTCATACTATTGATTTATGGGGATTGATTATTGTAGTTTGTATTGCTTTAGTTTATGGTGCTTCTGTGGGATGGTGGGCACGGTATTTTTTGGAAGTCCAATGGGCTAAGTTGTGTCAGGGCTCGTGAGGGTCTAAAAGGAGTAGTAGGGAGAACCAGAGGACTGGGCGAGAGAGAGGAGGAGACAATTTCTTGTTTCGTCATATTTTCTTAGTTAAAAAAGGGTATACTTTCCATAGGTTAAGATCAAATTCTCCACATTACATTTTTTGATGTTCCTAAACTTGTTGGAGACTAGTTGGCATTCTCTAACACACTGTAGACAGATTTGCACTCAGTTTGGTTAAAGGAAAAGGAAGCAATAGGCAGGAAAAGAAAGGCAGGGAAGACAACTAATATGTTTGGTTTAGATGTGGAAAGGAAAGGAAAGGAAAAGAAAACTTCTGTCCTAGGTCCACATTTTGCTTTCATACCAATTGGCGGAATTTGGATGGAATGGAAGCACCTGAAACCACTCCTTCCTTTCTTGGCGTTTTTAGTATTCTGAATGAGTTATAAATTTCCTTTCCTTTCCTTTCCTTTCCAATCCATTCATTTCTATCTCCCATTCCGTAATCCTTCAAGACCAAACTAAATGTTTATGGCTGGGATGGTGTGAGCTGAATGAGGCTTACCCTTACAGTTTATGTAAGTATTACTATCATTTGTTTTATGGAATTTCATTATTCCTGATATGACCTCTTCTCCAATATCTAACCTTAATCCTAGCTAGATTTCTGTTTTTCTTAATGTTTATGTCAAATAAGCAGTGGAATTGTCTTTATCATCATAGGGAACACTGATCTTGGAGTAGTTAAAACTTAAATTGATTGACTAAATTATGATTTTTTGTACTTTGTTTATATTTGATTAAGTTGTGTTTATTAATTTTGGGTAAAATTAAAGATAGTTCTCAGCTTCCCTGCTTTCCTTATTATATTTGCCACCCCTTTGTCTGCTTGGCTCCTTTTTCATATTGTTATGTTTGCACATGCGGCATCATTAGCTAATGTATCCTCGTTGACATCTATGCCTTTACAGGAGTCTAGATTGCTTCATACAGCAAAATAGATAGCTGAACTGCGGACTCTCTTCAAATACTGTAGCATTGAGACATGGAGGACTGGGGTAAAACTTCCCATCTTGTTTTTATTTTTATTTTATTTTATTTTATTTTATTTTGTGAGGGAGACACTCTGTTTAATCTCCCTTCAGGTTTTTGTGTTTATTGGTATAGCACAGTTTGGAATTACATAGATATTGTTCACAAGTTTCAGGAGAGCTTAGGGAATCTAAGATGTTAAATCAAACCATTATAGATTTATTGTATAATTATAGAATTTTTGTGGATAACTTTTGGAAATTTCATGTGAAATTATAATGTACCTGTAATTTTACATTGCATGGGGCACATTGTTCGATGGTATTGTTGTATTTTGTAGACAAAATTTGTGCGATATATTAACCCATTGGTTGATACTAATCACAAGAAATGGAAGGTATTTGGTAATGGAAAGAGGAAATAAGGACAGATGTTGAAGAAGGGGATTATGAGCTAGAGGAAGTGAAGGGATGAGAGATTATACAAAGGTTGAGAGAGGAATAATTCTGAATTCATATTTATCATCATGCACACCTCTTTCCTACACGAGTAGCAGATTATTTGTGGACGAGACTCTAATCAGTTTACCTTTAGCTTGGCATAACCTATTTGCGATTTTATGTTTCATCAGTTGTCACTGCCTTTTGACTTGTTTGTGGCTGAGTTCTGGCTGATTATTAATGACACTTTGGGAAGGGTGATATGAGTATACTGAATGCAGATTTATTTTTAGGTTGTGCTGTTTTGAAAACTTTGACAAACTTGTTGCAACAATACTGTAAGGTAGCTTGGTTAGGAAAATTTGGGGTTTCTCACAGGGTCAGTCATAGCAATGGCTGGATTATCTGTAACTGCATAATTTCAACAAAGACGTGGTGATCTATTGAGCATTTGATTAATTAACAAATCTTTTTCGTTCCGTTGTGAAATAGAAAAGCAATTTTTGGCATTCTTTTGGTTCAAAAATCTATTTTTTTCCAATTCAAAGACAATCTTCTACTGAATTTTGGAAAACTTGAACAATATTTAGGCCTTGTTTAGTTGGGAAATTGTTTTTAGTTTGCCAGTTTCTTTTTCCTTTCCTTTTTCCACTCGTCCATTTTATAATTTTCTTGAAAAACATGTTCATTCATTTCAATAAATTCAATTTTCATTGATAGTTGTTAGTAACACAACCATCAAAACAGAATTAAGGTTTTTAAATAAACAAATTACTTGGTGGAGCTTGACTGAAAGTTGTTAGTTGAAGTTTATTTGAGCTTACTTTAGCTTTAGATGCTTAAGAAGTTTTGTGAAGTTAATTTTGATCTATCTTGGCAAGGGGTAAGTTTTCAACAATGTATTACTTTGTAGCTTCATTTATAATGACACATTATTCAAACTCAACATGTGATAGCTATATTTGAAGCTTGAGTTCGGTTGTTTTGAGTTTTACCCATGAAGTTAATGACATGAGCTCAAGTTTAATTTTAGCTTGTCAAATTAGCAAGTTGAGTGTGAAATAATTTAGTTCATTTATAACCTCACCTATTGTAGTTGTAAATAAGTAATTGTGATGATTCTTTAAATTAATAACAATATTATTTGAGTTATATAATCTTTAAAAAAATGGTGTGTGGTTGATAATACTTTTTTTAGTTAAAGGAATCATTAGGCGGTAACCTACCCATTTAGAGGAACATAATTTAAACTCTATACCATGTGGCATTATCATTTTTTTATAAGGATTATCCTTTTTTTATTAATTTATAAAAAAGGTCATTTGTAAGTATTAAAATTCAAATAAAATTGTAATTGTCTTTTTTATATATGGAGTTTGAGAAATATCAATTGGTGTATGCTCTTTAAAAATATTTTTTTAAAAATAGAATTGATATTTTTTTATTCTTTGTCAGAAAATTAATAAACACTACCAAAAAATTGATTGAGAAACTAAATCAAAGTCCTGGTATATTTGTTATAAAAATTAATCCAAATTTGGTTTAGTTTATTAATCAGTTTCTGCATTTTTCCCATCACAAATACTCTACAATTTTATGTGAGTTTTTAGTTGTTGGAAATGATATTTTTTGCACATTAGGAAATGCGAATTGGTATCAGAAGCCAAAGGTCTTGTCCTGTTAAAAATATTTAGGTTATTGTCAAATGTTTCCCATAACTATCTACATTATTCATTGTGCATCTTTAATGTAAAGATAAATTAAACTACTTACATTCTTACTGGATTTAAAGGGTCAGTATTTTTAAGAATAAAGGTCATTAATAGCCACATTTTTTTTAATTGATTACCATCTACATATATAAGCTTGCAGATGAATTTAGTATTTCTTTTCTTAAATCAACTCGTCAGTTTGACAACCAAAAAATTAGACTCAAGCTTGCCTATTAAATTTATGTGATGAAGCTCAAACGAACCGACTTAAGGTTTCCCATTGAGTTGTCAAAGTTAAAGTTTGAGTAGTTGGCTTATTATAAAAGAATGTAAAAAGAGATTACTTTTTGGAACTCAATCATCAAATAAATGACTCATATAACAGGCTTGACTCAACTCGTTGAGTTTATTAAGACAAGCTCCAACTAGCTTTATCAACAATTTCCAGTTGAGTTCCATGTGATGTGTTTTATTTAACTGGTGCAATTATTTTGATTGTTTGATGATTTGTCAATTACTATTAATAACCATGAACTTATGGAATGGACGTGTTTTCAATAGAAATAAATGACATGCTTTTTAGGAAAACTAAGTGGAGAAGGAAATAAATCTAGAAAGTAGAAAACAATTTCCAATATTAACAGGTCCTTAGGGATTTGTTTTGAAAACAAGATCTGGAAGTGCATCTTGGAGTGCTGGAATTGGAGAGAAGAGTTTTATGAAGGTAGATTCTTGGAGTTGCATTTAAAATCCTGTAGGCATCAGCCCTTGTAGTGGGAATTAGAAAATCCTGTATGCTGCATGCCTTGTATCACTCATGAATTGCACAGCTGTAAAGCATAATAATAATGCTGGATATACCCTCTGGAATGTACTTCGTTATTTGATCCATTGTTTTACAATTCCTGTTGTCGGTCCTTGTTCGTTGGATAGGATTCCAGTAGACTTTTAAGAATGAAAGTTTTACTACAGAATACTATAAATTGTGAGTAAAGCCAATATCTCGTAAGTTGATCAATAAGAAATAAAATAACATCCATGTGACTGCTGTTAGGAAATTTGAAGACTCTTTTAATACTCATGCTTCCAGATTTAGAAAATTGAAGATAATATAATAAACAGCTATAACTTCAATGGGGAAACAGAATGAGACTTTTCAGGTGCCTTCTATGCCATGATCCCAAATAGGCTCTAGTCATTCAATACATTCCAAAAATGTTGAGTATCTTATTTAGTCCTGGACACCTTTCATGAGGGATTCAAAGATGCTGCAATTATCCTCCACCATGCTGTTCATTGGAGGATTAGAGGACTTGGGTTACATTTTGAGTTTGTGGCCTTCTGTATTTGTGAGACAAGTATCCTTCACAATTTTTCTAGTGATTTTTCGTCAAGATTTGTATTAAGGTTTGGATGGTCGAATGTGAGAAGTAGTACTCTATCGGGCTATGTTAAGTTAGTTGCATACCATTGAGAAAATTTGGATTAATTCTAGTGTAAATGTTGATGCGTGCTCATATAGTACTAAAAACATTGCTGAAATGTATTCATTGGTGAGTTTAGAAACATGGATTCCACAATTTTCCACCCTCCAGAAAATTGCTGTCTGGATTCTTATTTCCAAAACTATTGATTTGAAAATCCAAATCCAATGTCCAATCTGTTCCATGATTCATTGCTGTGATTGTAGCCAACCCCACTTAGTTATAAAGGCTTTGTTTGTTTGGTTTATTGAAAGTGATTAACACCAATCTAATAAGTCAGTTAAGACAGGAAACAGACCAAAAATAGCAAGGTCTCTTAATATTAGCATCCTTTTACAAAACTTGTGATATTAGTTGCTTTGTGTTCATATCTTGAAACTAAATTTATTCTGAAAACATGAGTGCTTATATCAAATGAAGCCGACTCCTCTATATACATTTTGTTCTAACATATTCTGCATCCCTTCTGGTTCTGCATACTGGAACCATTGCGTGACTAGTAACAGTGAGTTGAACTCTAATGCCTTCTGGAATTTCAAGGAACTTGTTTTGGAATGCATAATCTTTTTGTTTGAAGGAAAAGGTGTTTTCCTTGAGAAATTATTTAATGCACCTGTCTTGCCATGCCATGACCAACATTTCAAAGACATGTAACCTTCATGCATTTCAGTAAAGTAACACAGCAAATCTGTCAAATATTTCAAAAATGAGTACATCTCTTAACATCTGGTTAGTACTATGAATGACTCGGCAGGATAGGCTTCTCGTGTAAATTTTTGTTTTCGTTGTGATCTACTGTAGTACTTTTTAGCTAACCATATAATGTTTTCCAATTGATACAGAAGACGAGCCAGTGCCGCCACTTTTGAAAAACGAGCAGCCTAGAAATAAATGGGATGATGAGGATGTGGATGAAGATGAAGTTAAGGAATCCTGGGAGGATGAAGATGAAGCTGCCCCGGTATGGATGCAGATAATTTTTCCCATTTTCAATTTAATGCATAATACGTTTTGGTTTGTTGTGTAGAAAATATATTTTTCCAGTGAGTAGTTGGGTAGACAATGTATATTTTTTCATTTGATACATAATATATTGGTTTGCTGTGTGAAATACATGCTGCCTTTTATACTCTTCACTTTGCTGGTTACCTGCTTCACGGTTTGCATCTAATTGCTTCAAGAGAGAGATTTTTTGTTGTTTTCTTTTTGAGTAAGCAACATTTCTAGTTCTCTCTCTCTCTCTCTCTCTCTCTCTCTCTCTCTCTCGACGAGGTGTTAGTTCATAAGAAGCATTTATGTTGATTCTCTAGCCAGTTTGTGGAATATTAACTTCTATGCTATTGTTGCATCTGTTCTCTTTTAGATTCTCTTGACCAATGTAAACTAATCTAAACTGCAATTCATATGACATGAGATTCACTTCTGTCTCTCTTGAAAAGCTATGTACCAGCAAATGAGAGGTGTGACACGTGAAAGTTTTCATTGGTTGTATTGTGGGTCTCTATCTATTCCCTGTGGTAGTTTCTTTAACTTTGTAAAGTTCATCTCCTTCCATTCCCAAATTCAATGTCTTAGTTGTAGGTGACAATAACTATGCTACATCTCATTTATGCCTTTCCATTTTTTACACTTGGGAAGTTGAGGATAGCAATTAGTGTGCTGTTTTTTTGGAGGGCATTCAACGGCTAGTGGGCCACTTTAAAAAACATCTGTACATTTAATTTGGGAAAAGAGAGTATAATGTTTTGAGATGATACCTCATCTCTGGCAATGTGAGGAGAAATCAACATAATCTGTTTCAAAGCTAGCTTAATTATTAATAATTCTATTTTTGTATGATGCCTATGCCATTTGCATGTCTCGTGGACCTAATATTTGCTAGATAGCTATGTATATTGGTTGACAATAGTTTGTTGTGAGGTGTACTTGGCTGCTCTAACTTTTGAGCAATAACATCAAATCCAATTCACATGAAAAAATACAAATGATTCTTATTATACACTACGATTAATTGTGGATTTGAAGGCTGCCTTGGAGGATGAAAATATCCGAAGGAGAGTTATCTGAGGTTGTTAAAGGTGCACCTAATCCCAAGGCTCATGGCTTGCTCCCATTATGCTTTGGGCGAGGCGTAGGCCATGAGGCGTGGGCCTAGACATAGGTCATGTGCCTGTGGGCCTAGGCACAAGGTCCCAATTTTTCTTTAAAGAAATTTTAAAACATATAATTGAATTGAAAATATTATATTTAAAATGGGTGGCTGGCATACTTCTTCTAAGAAAAATACCTAATTCTAGTTGCTGGTGTACTTCCTCTGTTTGTTGAAGATTTGCGGATGTTAGGGGGCTTCTCTGTTGCTATTCTCCAAGTATTTCCCTCTCTCCTTCCTTTTCTCATATCCCCTTTTTTCTTTGTTCTTTCCCTTTTTTATGGTTTAATTATTTTTTTACTTACTCAAAAAAATGATTAAATTATTTACCTCTCACACCCAAATCTCCCCTCTTACATCCATATTCATGTTTCTTTTTCCAGTTTTATTTGCATTTTGGGCTATAATTAGTGATTCCAACTTTCTACTATAGGTGGAATTGATGGAATCTCAATGTATCGGGCTAAGTAGAAAATATCTTGCATGGAAATATGCACATTTAGTGGAGTTTAATAATAAGTAACTTCTTCTATGCTTTTGAAGAAAAATTACTGAGGGAGGAGTTCAAATAGTAAAGAAACATAATGTTGATAGTTTTAGAAATATGACAAAATATGCTAAATGTTCAGAGCATTTTCATGAGGAGATTAGATAATATATGAATAGAAAAGTAGAAAAGAAAGCAAAAAATGAATTGTTGTTTGATTTTGATGAAATTGATAATTATGGCGTAGGTGAAGATGAATTTGCTAAACGTAGTTCTGGTACCCAAAAAAGATTTAAGTGGTAAAAGTAGTACCAAAACTATTCAATCTACAATTATGCGAAAGATAGCAAAGCAAAAGTGTTCTATAGGTGTCCACTTAATATCTAATGTAAAATAGGCTGTCTGAAAAAGAAAGAGGGGAAGCTGAAGCAAAAAACTATTAACGGAACATGTAATAAAGAATTAAGGGATAAAGAAAAAAGGTATAATTAGGTGGATATATGTCGTTGGGATACCATTTATTGTGGTAAATTTCTATAAATATACCATTTAATCAGCCTTTTGTGGTCTCTGTATATTTCTAGTCCAGTGCTGGCCTTGGGAAGTTCTGGGACAACGGATAGTAGAGACAAAAAAATGCTTTTATCCAAGAAACACAACATCTAGATGCATCCTTGATTGCTAATGAATGCATTTATAAGTAGCTTATATCCAGTAAGTGGTGATGATTTGTAAATCAGATGTGGGAAAGGCCTATGACCAACTTAATTGGGATTTCTTAGTGTATTTGCAGTATAAGATGCGATTTGGCACTAGATAGATTGAGGGATGTTCATTTATGATTTTGGGAAGCAATTTTGGGAAAAGTCATAATTTAAAGCTTTCTCAGAAGTGCTTTTAAGGTGTTTTCAAAAAGTTCTTAATTGGAATTGAAAAAAAAAAAACTTAATAAAAACATGCAAAAGCTATTTAGAAGATTTCTTAGAAAAAAAATTAATTCATAGCTTTTTCCGTAAATAGTTTCAACAACAATATCAAACATTCCCTAACTGCAGTGTTTTTAAAGATATGAGATGCATCAAGGCAAAAGCGTCCCCAGAGTCTAGGTGTGAGGCGCAAGGGAGAGAAATGGAACTAAACTGGAGAAGGAAACAGAATTACTAATGAAAGAGAGAGAAATGGAAGGGAGGGCGAGTGTAAGAAGAGAAATGATTCAATCATTTTTCTGGGTAATTAAAAATAATTAAATCTTTAAAAAATAAAAAAGAAAAAGAAAAAGGGTCTATGAGAAAATGGAGAGAGTGAAGAGGAGAGAAGTATGAGTGAGAGTGTGCTTGTGCGAGTGAGAGAGAGGAGGGAATACCTGAGAATTGAATTGAAGAATCCCCTAACAGCCACCCAGCTTCGAGAAACAGAGATTAGGAAGTATGCCAGCAAGGAGAATTAGGCCTTTTTTTTTAATGAAGGATGCCAGCCACCAATTTAAATATATTATTTGTAATACAATTATGTTTTTTTTTTTCCAAAAAAATTGTGCTTTTGTGCCTAGGCCCACCAGGCATGCACCTTGCACCTCTGTAAGAGGCGCGTGTCTTGTGCCCAGGCCAGCGTCTCATGGCCCACACCTCGCTGGAAGCACATTAAGCACGAATCCGTGAGCCTTGACAACCTTGGCCCTAAGTAGATCATGTGGTGCATTTCTGCGGCCAAATTTTCAGTCATCATCCACGTAGAACTGAATGGTTGTGTTCTTTATTTAGTCAGGGTGATTCAGTCTCCTCTCTCTTGTTCATTTTTGTTTGGGGTCTTAAGTGTGATTGAAAAGGCCGTGGACAGTGGTCGCCTCGGGGCTTGGTACAAGTCGGAGGCCAAGCGGTCTTAGGAAGACAAGAGCTCCTTACAACTCCTTGGCTCACAGAACGACATGGCTACGATCCGACTTGTATGTGTGTGGTTTGTTAATGGTCGTAATTTGTATATTTCCCACCTTGCTTTTGCCAGTGAGCTGGTCATCCTCGGGGACACTGGTGAATCAAACCTACTGAATTTAAGATGCATTTTATTAGCTTTTGAAGCCTGCTTGGTTTTGAAAGTGAAAATGGGTAAATATGGACTTATTTGTGTGGGGATTTTTCCTGATGGGCTTGTCTATCCTGGATTGTTAGAGGGTGGAATTTGCTATTGCCTGGGATTGGCTCTTGGTGCAAAATGTCAGGCGGGGTGTCCGTTTGGAGCCAGTGATCTCTAAGTTTGCGAAAGGCTTTCTTGTTGGAAGGATATTGTTTGTCTTAAGGAGGTAGAATCACACTGATTAAAGAGTACTGTGGTGGCCCTACCGTCATAATTCATGTCTGTCTGCCCATTCCTTTAGTGGTTAACCTTTTACAAGTTTGAGAAACTCATGAAACATTTCTTTTGTGAGGTTGTGGTGATACTTTTAGGCTTCATTGAGAAACAGTTGGAGTTTGTTGCATTGGGGAGCCAAATATCTTGAAGTTTTTTCAAAATTCTCTCACGTAACTGGATTTGGAGATTTGCAGTCTGGAAAAATTTTCTATGGCGAATGCTTATATATATAGCATCGACCAATTTGATTGGTCTACTTGCCTCCCAACGGAGTTTTTGTGTTTGTTTATGGAACATGTGAAAGATTGAACCTGCTTGCATGTGGTTTGTCTTTTCTGCCATTGGTTCTGGGATGTTGTCAGAGTTTGGTATGATTGGTGGACTAGAAAGCAGCTGCCTCTTATGGATTTTTACAATTCTGTTTTCAACTTGGAATCAAGATCGAATAAGAATTCAACTGCAACTGTTGCTGATTATCTATTGAATTTGTAAGCCATTATCTGCAACCTGGGATTTGTGATTGTGATTTGTAGCACTGCACAAATCAGATTTTTTTTTTTCCTGCTGAGTTCTTTCTATACCCTTTTTCCTGGCTGCTGGGACCTAATTTTCCTTATAACTGATTTAGTTTCTAAGATTCCTACTAAGGTTTTCTTCTTTGTTTGGGAGGCTGTGTGGGGGCAATGTCTTGTGATTAGATTGTTAACTTTCAGAGAAGGGGTTTCTACTTTTCTACTCTGCCAACAGGTGCTAAACGTGCTATATGTGTGAGAGTTCTTGTATTGCCATAAGTGACCTGGTTTCTTTGGTTTGCTATTTTTTTGGCCATGGGTCTCTGTTGGGTGCACTCTTTTTCAGTGCTTGATAGGTTAATGGTGTGGGTAGGACTTACTGAAAACCAAGATGTGGAGATATTGTGATCATGTAGCATTTTTCTGGTAATTTCTTCCTTAATTTTGACCGGTAAACAAGCAAATACCTGTTTCAGAAAACTACAACAAAGGGTGATTTGATTATGAAGAGAAATCCGCTCTCTCCTCGAAATATCCAAAAAAGAAATTATGAAGATTTTCCATCCCAAATGTTATCTGACAATGCAATCCAGCTGAAAACCAATAAAAGGGTGACCCATGCATGAGACTCCTACATTATGGGGTTTGAGGAGAGTTAAATGAATGAACAATTTTCCTGTTCTATCAAGGTTTCCCTCAAATAAAAAGCCAATACTCCAAAATGTAAAACAAAAGAAGTAAAAGGAAGTAAAAGGAAAAACTATTTTTCATCTTCAAATATTTTCCCATTTCTGTCCTTCCAAATTATTCAAAAGCAGTTTCTTGGGTTCTCTGTAGGAAAGAAATGGAAGAGCTTTCAAAGATAAAGATAATTTTATGTTGGAGATATCTTCCAAGCTCTTCAGCCATGAGAATTTGTGTTCTTCAGGCAGCAGCAGCAGCAGCCACAGAACCTTTCTTTCTAGGGGATATTCTTATTGAAAATTTAAGAATGTACAGCTTTATTTGTACTTTTTCCTTGATCATGTTATTAATAGTTTAACCTATTGAAGGTGGCTAGTGCATGAGGTTTCCTGCAATGATGTCATTAGGAATGGGTAGATGTGTTCATCGATATATCAAGGAAATGGTGTTTCTTTGACTCTGTCTTACTGATCCAGAAATTGGGCAAATAAGATTTTTATATTCTACTCATATACATGGGTTCCTCACAGTCCGATAATAAGAAACAATAGTCAACTTACAATTGAGAGATGCTTTCCGATTTTTTTTTTTTTGATCATTAAAAGCTCAATTCATAAATGGTTGCCAAGGCGGCACCAAACAGCTTGTGGAAACAACTTAATTGAATGACTAAGTCCTCCAGACAGTTACATTTATATCTTTGAAATCAGAAATCGGCTTGAGATACAAGCAGATTAAACGAACGTGGTTGGAAGGAAGAGTGGAAGACATGTTGAACCGATTGGGAATATAACTGACAATATTACTCTGATGTGATGTTTCTGGTTTGGTTTATTGAATGTTTTCAGGAACCTGCTCCAGCACCTCCTCCTGAAAAGACCTCTAAGAAATCCACAGCTACTACAAAAGCAACTGCAAAGAAGGGAGAAGCTTCAGAAGTAAGAAATGAAGTGCTGCTGGATCCTGTAGCTGAGAAACTTCGCCAGCAAAGGTAAGGAGATAAAACATTCTCAGGTGCTTATTGTTGGGATATGGTCTTTATGTGTTCGCTTGTTGGGAACAAGATGTAATGCCAATAGCGGATTATTGGTCTGCATTTTGCTGTTTATGTTGTGTTAGTTTTTAACATGAAGAAAAAGGATAACTAGTTTTTAACATAAACAGCAGATAATGAATTTTAAGTGGTAGATAACTAGTTCTTAGACCGATGCTGACACTGGTTAAGTCATTACAGTATACACATTGAAGAGATTACAATTGATAATGAATTTCTCAAAGTGAGGAAAATGGAGTGCATATATGATTCAATTTAAATTCTGAGGATATTTGATTAGAGTCATTTGGTGATCCAAGCTGGCAACAATTACAAGATGAAGTAAAGAACTCTCAACTTTGAGAGCCCCTTTTTTGTTCCGACTGGATATCATCATTTTCATTGGCCTGAAATACTCCGTTAGAAGATTTAGACTGATGAGTCTCCAAAGTGGGATATATTAAATAGTGCTGCCGCCATTTAATGATTGATCATGCTCAACTTGTTTATGGTTTTCGAGAGCCATATAGAGCTCATTCCTGAAGTACATTGTCTGTCAAAACTTTCTTTTTAGGAGTTGGCGTCTTTGTGTTGTGTTATAAAGACATTTATTTGCAATTGACTCTTCAAAACCATGCAGGAATGATCTAGTTAATTTTGCAGAAAAAAGCATTATATAATCATTGTTTTTCTCCTTGTGCATGTCTACGTGGTGACATGGAACTCACTCTCTCACATGCGTGTGCGTGCAGGCAAGTTGAAGGGGATGTTAACTAACGGGGTGGGAATTTGAACGCAAAATCTGTTGGATCCATAAATTAAAAATGGACCTCACATACCCTTTTGCTGCTGAGCACTTGCCCCTTGATCTGTGTTTGCGTCATGCTTTCCTGTGTGCTTGCTGTTGTGACCTATGCAAGTCTATTAGCTTCTGTCTGCTTGTCTGTGCACACGCATTTGCACAATCTTCTTGGAGTTTGTGTTGATGCAATAAAGGAAAACATGGAATTAGCTGCAGTCTTTTCAACATTGCTCTGCCTAGAGAATGCGTCTGTGACACTGCATATTATCAGCTCTGAGCTTTCTTCTTTTTCTTCCCTTTATCCTTTTTCCCTTTTATTTATCCCATTAATATAAATCATGCAGTATGAGAACTGGTACCTGCCACTTTTGGGGGAGATGAAATTTCGACATGAACTTCTTGTGCTGCTGTCATGGCAAGAGGGGAAATCATGAAATCCAGCTGTTGTTATTTCTGTTATTGCTGTACCTGAAGGATACAGTCAATTTTTATTGGCTCATAGCTTTCTTCTTCGCCCCCTTCTCTCCTTTTCTTCACCCCCTCTCATGCTACTCCGGGCAGTACGAGATCTGGTATCTGTGACTTTTGTGGTGCCACCCCCCATTGTGTTCATTCCTGTTGGAGGTCACATTTTGTTTGACCCCACCATAAATTGGGACTTTGGGAGTCAAAAATCCTGTATGAGTTCGTATTAAGCATCCATATCTATGGATGATTTCCTTCAACTTTGATATGGATGATTTCTTTCAACTTTGATATGGATGATTTCCTTCTACTTCAAAGGTCAGATTTTTGCTTCGTAATTATTATTATTCAGATCTTCTAATTTCTAAAATTACAGTTTCAAGGAACTAGTGAACCTAAAAGCTTAAGTCACCAGGTGAAGTCAAGAATATGTTTTATGCAGTAGCACAACCCCCTAAGCAACTGGAAATATATTTGTTTTTTCTTCTTTAGGATTTTGTCATGGATAGTCGTCTTCCATTTGGAACCTTTACAGCTTGTTGGGGTTTGGGGGGGGGGGGGGAGGGGAGATTTTCTCTTTGGATCAAGCCTTTAATAATTGCTACTTGTTGATAGATCTTTCAGTCATCGATCGGTTGTTAGAATGCTGTTCTCTGTGTTTGGAGTTGCATTATCCTTCGTGATGCTTCACATTTTTTATTAAAGATAACTATTCTATTTGCCCCCGAGATTTCATGGCAATATTGGATTGGTCATTGAACATATTCTCTATTTTATCTCGCCTTGTTCCCTTGCTTACGGATCTTATCTGTGGAATTTTCTTCTCATACAGGCTTGTTGAAGAAGCTGATTATAGGTCTACCACTGATCTGTTTGCCAAGAGAGGCGATGAAAAGACCCTAGAAAATTTTATCCCTAAATCAGAAAGTGACTTCTTAGAATATGCTGAGCTTATTTCACATAAACTTTGTCCTTATGAGGTACACTAGATCTACTTTTCATTATCCCTTGTAAATCATTAGCAAATCTTATTTGCTGAACCTTATTATTTTTATTGTTGTTTTCTTTGTGCAGAAAAGTTACCATTATATAGGGTTACTAAAGGCAGTGATGAGGCTCTCAATGACTGCTTTGAAAGCTGCTGATGCAAAAGAAATTGCCTCATCTGTTCAAGCAATTGCAAATGAGAAGTTGAAAGTAGAGAAGGAGGCCAATGCTGGTAAAAAGAAGACAGGTATGCATTAGTCATGGAGTTAAAAGATATGGTATGACTTATGCTTAACTTTTTGTGACAATTATGAGTTATACTTTCTATCATGAATAATGACTATGGATTTCAATATTGGGTGGGACATATTGATATTACATGTCATGAAGAGAGAATATTTTTTTTTTCTAAAATTTGACATTAAAACTGTCTCCAGACAGATATCTCAAAATACCGGCTATATCGGCCGATATATCGCTTTTCTGTACGGCATTGGGAAATAGCAGCTTACTAGTGGCTTGATATTAATATATATATTTATAAATATTTTAAATATTAGTCCATAATTTTGTTATAAGATCATGATCCAAGATTCTGGCTTCTATTCTTCTCCGACCTTGATGGCTCCATGTGGTGTTGGTTGATAGATAGCCTTTGAATCAGTCATGATATTAAAGCAGTATTTTACAGCATGATTGACTAAAAAAGTAGGGGCAAAACCTATGAATTTGCTGTACACGTCTATTCAATTTGTGAGACAGTTCAAATCAAAGACTGCATTTAAAAAATAGAGGTAGAGAACGTGGATTTGGGTCATAAAACATGGTTTTTATATAATAAGAAAAATGCAACCGACCCCTTCTAACTTACATATGGGCAATGGTATTCCATAATCATTTTTCGGTTTTCCTTTTTGAGTTATTAAATTACTGTATAAATTTAGTGGAACATAAGCTTTTGCTGTTATTTGTAGAAACTTTAACTATCATTTTATTAGTTGAACTTCGAGACAATCATGTAAACTTGCCTAAAGACTATGCTGTGCAAACTCATTGTTTACCAGAGCCCACGCATTCCCTGTGTTCAACTCTCCTTTGGCTCTGTGAGTTTATTACAGATTAAAAAACCTCATGAGACTTTGGCATCCAATTTATCCATCTATATTACTAAACTCATATAAGAATGTATAGGTATATTATCTTATCACCCGATGATATCCCCGAAACATTTCTCGTAAAAAAGAAAGAAAACCCATTATTTACACATTAAAGTTGCAAGATGTGCATGGCCTAGATTTGACGACGCCTTCGATCCATGCGCCGAGGGAGATATAGGAGACTAACCTCCCTGACATCGTGAAGAATATGTTTCTTGAACACTCATGTTGCAGTATGATATTAGTGGGACATACACTGACATCATGCCGTCTTATCTTTTAATCTATTTTTGCGTGGGTCTGCTAATCGGATAATTATTGGTTCCAGCTGCGAGGAAGAAACAGCTTCATGTCGACAGGCCTGATGACGATTTGGTCGTTGATGCTTATGATGCGGTTGAAGATTATGACTTTATGTGAGCTTTCGGGTGGAATTCAGGTCATTATTTCTGCATTCACACCACATTTTCGAACTTGAAAATTTCAGAGGATTTACACCCAAAAACATTTTTTCGGGTGCCCAGATGAGGCCAAGAGATCTTCACGGCTTTGGATCGATTTCTGATAGGATTGTATGGAGACTATACAGACTGCCGAGTTGAGTGTTATAATGTCGTCGATAGGTTGAATTTTGGATCTTTTTTCTTTGACGTGGTTGCGGACACACCTAATATTTATTATTTGCTCTCTTTGGAAATTTGTCACACATACATGTATACTGGTTATGTTTGGCTGTGTTTGAGACAAGTACTCTACAATTGAAGTTTTGGAAATTGTTTTGCAAATGTGAGATGATTTGTGGGAACATGGTGGCTAGCGCACCGGGATGCAGCCGGGCATTTTCTTGTTATCCTTTTTTTATACTTCTACCGGTGAGGATTTTATCTAGGCAATTTGAACGGTCAGGATGAAGGCAACACGGTAAAATATATTTAATATAATTTTAGTCTCTTAAGTTTTCTGGATAAAATTATCACTATATAATTTCTTCAACATTTCTTCTCATTTTGACTCGACTCGGCTCGACTTGTTTATACATAACAAAACAAGTGCTGTCTTTTTTCAAAAAAATATAAATATATGATATCATTTTAAAAAAATTATATAGTTTAGTTATATTTTATCAGGAAATTTATTTTTTTTTAGTGGATCAGATTTGATTAAAAGTATGACATTTAGGTGAAGTGTAACAATGTGGGAGCAACTTGGATTAGAATAAATTACTAAAATACAAAATAAATCTCCACCGTTTATCTGTTATTAATTAATCTGAATCATTGAAATGGCAAGAGAGACCTGCTAATATGAACCAATGCTAGTGCTTGTTAGAAGTAATTTTAGTTAATAATGAAAAGGGTCACATTAATGTTTAGCAAGAACTTTTTGCTTGAAAACAAGCAAACAAATTCAAAGATTTTCCATTTTTGGTAAGATGTAAATTCTAAGCTTCATGATTCATATTTTTGCCATTTTGTTTGGGTAAGGTTTAAATACTTTTTATTTATTAATTTGACTTAGTTTGTAGATTACTTTGTTCTATGGTATTTGATGTATCATGTCGTCGTCATTGGACTAATTATTTAAATGGAATATATTTATAGATCATATCAATAATGATACTTAAATTTTAAATTTATATTGATTATTGGTGATTTAATCTCAGTAAAAAGGGCTTAAAATAGTAAAAAATACTGTATTTATTTTTTTGATAGGGAGAAATATACGCATGTGACGCTTTATATAAAAGTTCATCTTTTCACTTGTGGCAAGACATAACTGTTGGTATCTTATAAAAACGTTTATGCATATTATGTGGTGACCCGGATGTAGCCTGATTGCTACACTGATCAACTGCATGAAAAACTTTGATATTTTAAAATATCGTCCATCTCATAACGTAAATGATAAATGCGAATGTTAATGTCTAAAAAGTCTGATACATGCAAAATTTAGAAGAAAACACAGTCTCGAAAACTAACATAAAAAAATAGATAACATCTAATGTATATCTATGATATAAAAAGAAAAATATCTTCAGCTAGGCTCTCAAGAATGCTAAGTCTATAACTTTTCTTTGAACTCTAAAATCAGTCATTGCTATTCCTATGCTATTTCGAAAGAAATGAACAGTAAATGTGAACCAAAAGCCTAATCAATAACTCTATTCGAAGTCAATAATGGCAAAAATAAATAATCCGGGAAACTCATCTATCAATACAAACTTTAAGACAATGCACAATATATAAAAAGTAATGACTATTTTCAGATAATAATAAAAGTAATAATAGTCAATAATATTAATAATTATGTCAACAATGACATCTTCATAAACAATGATAATAAATAATATCTACAATGTCAATTCTATGAACGATATTAACATCTCAAAGGATATCCACTGAATCTCAATGTGTCTCAATAAATATTATGAAGTTTTAAAATATTTTAAATACGAAGATCATGCATTAGATTTTTCAGGCATCTAACTAAATATAAGGTCACAACAATATAAGATAATAATAAAATTTTGTAAATCTTATTCTATCACTATGACCAAATGTCAAGTATTTATATCTTCACTAATTGGGTAACAAACTCATTGTCACTGACATCTATGATATGCAGCTATCCATATAGACCCTCTTTGTGACTATTCCCATGTCATGACTCATACCAATCAATGATATCCCTCACCTTTGGCATTTTGGATATCACTTCATATGATTGTCATAAGATTGTAAGTATTCAAATTTGAAATCAATTGACCTCCCGCATTAGAAATGGAATAGGCATTGAAAAAATATACACTATTTTAAACTTTTATAAACTCCTATTCACCTTAATACTTTCGAGTATTTATATGTTCTCCTTTACCTAATCATAGATTATCAAAAAATATACTCAAGCGAATTAAAAAGTAATGCTAATGAATCAAGAGGACAAAAATATCAAGGAATTAATATGAGAACGTGGTACCCTACATGGTTACCTTTCACTATGGCTCACAAATATCATTTAACACTCTATATAAACCTAAAATTACGATCCTAAATCTCAAAATTTATGATTTAAGTTATGATTTTGAATCTATTCTTCTGGCATTCAAACCTTAATATTAGCGTTCGAATAGTAGTCTAACCACAATCCATGTTGAGTGTAAATTTTGAAAAATATGGATCTAATTTTTTAATTAAATTGTTATTTCTACCACTAAGGTTATATAACAATTTGGTTGAAAGGGTGATATGAGAGATTGAAGGCATTAGAAAGTGAAATACATCTATCTTAAGGCAAGTAAATTTATAACCTTCTTGATTTATTCTTTAATAATTCCATCCATATTATTCTTTTAATTTCAACTACGAGGAATCGTAACTTTATTGTAGAATAACATTTTTAACTGATTATAATGATTTTTATGCCATATTATTCAAGATAGCGCCATTGCTTTATTACCACAGCATTTGAATATCATTTGAGTACTAGCTATGTGGCTACATATATGTGTCACTCACTTGATTTTCTTGACGATATATATTTTTTAATGTTATACTTGTATTATATATACCAATTGATAGCAAAATGTGTACGGATCTATATTTATTTTGAGCAAATGTAGATCTAAAATAGAGTTATTTTTGACGTTTGAAGGCTATTCAAGGGTAATTTGGACACCGGTAATCTTAGGTGTTTGACGCTTGACTTAATCCGATTCGAAACTTAATTCTCAACTCAAAATCTTAATTATTCTCATTAATTTATCAGTTTAATTAAATCA
>JAODPA010105227.1:0-20493 GCA_025585075.1 Nepenthes mirabilis
CTTTAGCACTCTTCCAAGTGTACACACACACACACACACATATATATATATATATACAAATACATACATATATGTTAGATGTTCTTACGAGTTACCAAAAGGATTACCCACAGAGGGGGGACAGCTACTCGTTACAAAAGGTGACAACTTCCCACCACAAGAGGTGGCAGTCTCTTATCAGAAGAGGTGATAACTACTTTAAACCACCCTTTCACATTATGTTGAGCCAATTTGACTCATCATGAACGTCCACCTAGATCCATAGCCACTCAAAAAACGTGTAAAATAATCCGTTTTTTGCGATCATTTTCAGAGTGTAAAAGAGACCACCCATAGCAAAAGCACAATACCAGCATTTTAGTCTACAAAACTCGGAATATACAACACTGAAGCACAATTTGAACAGACGCGATCACTTAATCACAATTTGAGTGAACTTGATCCAAACGATAATACATTTGTCAACATGGATAAAGAGCTGATCCAAACTTCATGACCTCGAGGACTCGATATGACTGCTGTGCTCTATCAATTCTTCCGCCCTTCACACAAGATTATGTGGTACCCGTGCCTGCATTGTCAAACATCAAGGCCAAATTTGGCCGGTCAAACTCATAATTTACACTGAAAAAGGCAAATAGATGGACGGATGCAAAATGGAGTGGTTCAAAAGACTACGTTGATTTGAACGGTGCACTGGTAGCTCCAATGGAAGTGCTGAAGGCAACATCCTGAAATGGGCCAGCCATCTTGCCACGGGGAAACCATCCGAGGTCTCCACCTTTCTTTCCAGAAGGGCATTCGGAATATTCAGCAGCTAGCTGGAAGCAACATGTGGAAATAAACTCAAGTTTTTAATTCACGATTCAAAGTGAAAAACGGTAGAATTATCAATTCAACAACGCAATGGAAGCATAACAGATTTGTATTAAAAATAGCCCATACTATATAATTCAAATAGTGGGAAAGCCACTGCATTGAAAGGAATGAATTTAGCTAGTCTAATTTGCCATTTAAAAGGTGTTTCTTCCCAAAATAAGTGAGATAACAAGGGGTGGCATCACAACAATCTACATAGTACTAGTTTTTACAATATTAGGAATTCTGTCTAGATGCCCACAATTGGATAGGTAAGAACTTTCTTCGCTTTGCTTCCAGAACCGTCCTTGCCACCATTATCTAATATATTTGAAAAGCACGCAACAGAACTATTTTTGACAATCAGCCTATTTACACTAAGAGCAGATCATCAATTTTATCTGGAGATTTCTAGTAGGTAAATATATTTATTATGTCTGGATGATTTTTCCCATCCTGACCCCTCCATCATAAGCCGATGGAAGTTGAATTTTGTTCCTTGATTTTCTTTTTTTCTTCTCATCTTTTGAGCATGAATGTCTTTTATTAGGGTGCAGAGTGGTATAATCTGTATTTTGGTTATTTGGTCCTGTCCATTTTGGACCTTTGTTTTGTACCTATTTTAAGCCATTGATACAATTACTTATACGAAAAAAAAGGCTGTACTAAATCGGGAATCCTGACCTTGCATAAATCATGATGAGAATAACCATCATAAATCTCAGCCCCAATTCACAAATCCAATATTTTTCACAGGTAATTTGACAGCTAGCAAGAGACCATATTGTAACTATCCTAAAAGGAATTTAATTTCAGCTGTGACAAATGTTAATGCACAGTCAGTAGCTAAGTCCCAGAGGACTTTATGCTCAGGAAACATACCTTGGCAAACTCAGCTGGTGGGACCTTATCCCCATTGTTAAGCCAGCCATCTTGTAGCTTCTTGTATGCCTCATTAATTTTCCCTTGTTTCTCACACAAAATATGCCTAGCTGTAGCAGATCCATATACCCAATAAAAGATGAATGCAGCATTAAGGTTAACAAAATTCAAAATATGGGCAAGAGCAAATAAAATGTCCTACAATATACAAGAAGAAAGACACCTTTAACATATGTGCAGGTACCAAGTCCATCAGCTTTCCCAGCTTTTCCTTTACCCTTTGAAACACCCTCGTCACTTCCAGCTGCAGCTTGTTTGGCCTTACCCTTCCCACCAGCCTCTTTTGGTTTCGAGTCCTTCCCCATAGCTACCTAAAAGGAACCAACCATTCCGAATTACTAATAATGATTCAACCCCTCAATCAATTTGTAGAATGAAAATCACAAAATATATAATACGCGAAAAATATATTCTAATTTAGATGTATATAGTAAATAATGAAAGTAATAATAATAATAATGACGTAATTTTTGGTAACGAAGAGAGACCTCGATACCCATGACTATCGAGTAAAACCCTCCAGACTTCAACGAGTATAGAAGATATATATTATGAAAATCAACTTATAGATCGGGTAGTACAGCCAGGCTAACCTAACCGACTTACTCCCATCATGTCATCTCTAACAAGGAACTCATTGAATTTACTAATGGTAATGAAACCGGATTCCATTTGATTTTTAAGTCAATCTTCCCTCATGAACCGCTAAATTGTCGTACACCACTAGATCCTAATTTTCATGCCACCGATGTCGCCAACGAAGGTTAATAGGCAGGAAGAGGTGTAAAAGGTAAAATATAATGTGGTGAGAAAACCTTAGCGAGGAAGCACAATTGTAGAAGTTAAGTTTTCTCAATGGGAGCAATTTCAAAGCACGAAAGATTAGATTTTGCAATGAAATGGCTGTCAAAAACTCAAACAAGAAGTCTACGATAAATGAAATAAGACAGCTATATATAAAGAGGCTCAAAAATCTAGGTCAAAAATATGATCGTCGGTGAAATACATGTCACAGCACTCGAGCCACGGCGGGCGCGCTTAGGGTTTCATGGAATACATCCCTCGGCGCTCAAGCGAGTTTCGAGCACTTGGTCTACTGGATTTGGCACTCGAGCGAGGGTCAGGTAAGCAATAGTCGCATGCTTACTGAAAACAAGGCCTGAGCGCTGATCGGGAGAGCAGCGGGCACCAACTTATTGGAAACGGGGCTCGAGCGCTAGGTGGTTGAGTAGCAAGCAAAGCCTGTCAGGAAAGGTGCTAGGTGATGATCAGGCGCACGGCAGGCATAAAATTAGGCAGGGCGCTTCAACAAATAGCAAGCGACATATTCTGATACAGCCACGGAATAAGACGACCTTCGCCAGCAACACACATACATGGTCATGGAATATGCCAATACATAAATGAGCCTAACAAACTCCCCCTTTGACAATTTCATGACAAAACTCTTCCAAAATATAAAACAAAATACAAGAGAATCACGGGTTTAAACACTACTAAGATAGAATCCGTGTACATAAAAATCTATACCTAAAAGACACCAGACACAATACAAAAGGTAAAGTACATGAGAAGTACAAAAGAGCTGTCGTGCCAAAAAAATAGATACTATGTCTGATCAACCATGGTTAGTACAAAGATTGAGAAAAAGATAGTACACAAATAGATAACAACTAAAGTCACTATAGCAGGAATCAAAAGGAAATAGATAGCATAATCAAATAATATAATCAATAAACATGAATCAACTATACAACCCAAATGACATAATCAGGTAACATAATCAGTAAACATGAATCAACAGTACACAACAGATGACATAATCAGGTAACATAATCAGTAAACATGAATCAACAGTACATAAGTCTCCCCTATCAAAACAAACTGAACGCTCCCCCTAAGGAAGATATCTACTTTCCTAAATAAAGACAGCTCCCCCTAGCAAAGTCATCTCTCCCTTTTTGTCATGAAGGGCCAAAGGGAAGTCATCATTTTGAGCCGGAAGCTGGCCAAGCAGAAGAATGACGAGCAAATTGCTACCACAAATAGACGAGCTCATCCTCCTGAGTAGCCAGACAAGAATCGAGATGCTCAAAACCGGCAAGTATATCCGACCGCAGCAGGGTGTGAGAAGCATAGAGGCGCTCCTGAAAATAATAGAGCCGCTCAAGTCGATCGGTAATCCGGGAAAGCGGACCCATAAGCGCAGAGGAAAAGGTAGAGTACCAGGGGGGATCGGACAAACCAGAATACGATGGATTAGGGTCAGATGAACCTAAACAAGGCGGGGCACCCTTGGTCGAGAAAAAAGGCACCTCAGGGAGGGGCTCATTAAGAGGATTGGTAGGATCTGGGGAAATGAGTGTGTAACCGGCTTTGGACAAACATAGTATGGGTAATTGGCCACGCAAGTGGCAGACGTGGAAGATTGGGAATTGAGACTCCTAAACCATCGACCAATCGCTGAATGAGACAACTATATGGAAGGTTGTCATCTTTTTTGGACTCAAAATGAGTTATGATGTGATAACAGAAGTGGGACGACAGATTAATTGGCCACCCACTCAAGAGAATATAGAGAAGACGGGCCTTATTAAGGAGAATGGATGAGAAGCGAGTGACTAAAAAAATATTAGTGAGCATAATCTGACTCACGACCATCATCCGAGGGGAGAGATGCTTGGTTTTGAAGAACCTCCCATTCCATTCCATAGGAGAGCCATGAAGAAAAGAAGCAATCTCGTGGTGGTGTGGCATGAAACACAGGGTGTAAGGATAGTCGAAATTTTCCACATGAGAAATATTAAGAACTCAAGTGATCACGTCCAGGGTAATCCGGAGGTGACACCCCCTCAAAAAGGTAGAAAATGAATGAATCTGATAATTATAAATGTTAGAGTAGAACTCTTGAACTAAAAGTGCAGAAGGGGCAATCAAATTGGTAAGGACCAGCTCCCAATAGCGGTCCGTGAACATGGAAGAGATGGATGGGTTGAGAAAGGCAAGGTAAATTTCCCGTTGAAGGAAAGTTGCCTTTGAGACATATGGGAATTGAACAGGGCTTCAGCCTCAGCATTGATAAACCAATCAGGAGCTAAGAGCCCACCCGGCCGATGACAGTTGACAACAGATTTGCAAACAAGGGATTTACACAGAGCCGACATCAGTAATGCAAAAACAGAGAGGACTTGAAGAGATGTACCAACTGCAGCCTTTTTTTTTTTTTTTGTGCAACAGCCCAAAAAAACAAAATAAAAAATACCTAAGGTTGAGCAAAACAGCGAAAAAAATTGGCGAATCTGAAGCAAAACAATACGTAAAACGGCAAATCTGGAACAAAACAGCATATAAAATGACGAATTTGGAGCAAAACAACATGTAAGATAGCAAATCTAGCCAAAATATGAGTAAACCATGAAGAAATCGAGCAAAAAAAGGAAGAATACCACAGGCAGACATGGGGGGATAGCGGATTTCGGCCCTGAACAGAGCCACCGCCATTAACGGCAAAAGGGAGCTCAATAAACCGAAGAAACCAAAGAGAAAGGAGAAATTACCTTGAGAATACCCAAAATCGAGAAGAAGAGATGCAAATCTGGAGTATTTTCGAAGTGCTAGGATGTAGAAAGAGAAATTTTGCAGAGAGAGAGAGAAAGGCGGCGAGGGCTTGAGGTTTGCCCACGCTATACGTTTGAAGATAAAGGGACGCAGCCCACGGTGCTTAAGTGGCACTAAGGCACGCGGCGAGTGGGGCGCGTCTATATTTGGTGATCGAGCGCCAAGCAGGAACCAAGTGGGTGCAATGAACAATTCTCTCTCTCTTTTTCTTTTTTTGGTTGAAAAAAATGCAACCCACATCATTTTGAGGGAGGAGAACAAATACCTATGGCCTTTCTCAAAAATTCAAAGTGAATACTATCCAAGGGTTTAGTGAGGATATCGGCAAATTGATTTTCGGACGGAGTGTGTTCAAGGGTTATGACCTGAGTTTCAGCGAGTTTACGAATAAACTAGTATCTAATATCGATATGTTTAGTTCGTAAGTACGGAACAGAATTTTTTGAAATATTAATGACACTGGTGTTGTCACAATAAATGGTCACAGTGTCCTGGATAATACCGTAATCGAGTAGCATTTGTTTCATCCACAGGAATTGCGTGCAGCAGCTGCCAATAGCAATGTATTCAGCTTCCGCAATAGACAAGGAGATGGAATTTTATTTCTTACTCATCCAAGCTAGGAGGTTAGAGCTGATATAAAAACATCAACTGGAGGTGCTTTTACGATCATCAGCATTTTCAACTCAATCGGCATTGGAATAGCCAGCCAAGGCAAAATTTGAGTCTCTGGAGTAAAAAATTAAATAGTTAGATGTGCTATTCACATAGCAAATGATACGTTTGACGGCACTCAAATGGGATTCTTTTAGATCGAATTAATATCGGGTATAGACACCTACACTAAATGCGATGTCGGGTCTACTAGCCGTTAAGTACAGAAGATTGCTGATCATACTTCTATAGAGAGTTTGATTGATGCTTTTTTTTTGCCGGATCGTGATCCAATTTGGAGAAAGTGCTCATTGGTGTACAAGTATGTTTATTATTATCAAGGCCAAGACATTTGACAAGATCCTTGGCATACATGGCTTGAGAGATAAAAATACCGTGAGAGAGTTGCCTAATGTGCAGACTGAGGATGTACGTAAGTTTTCCTACCTATTCATTTCGAACTCAGAGGACATGTAGTTAGCAAATATATGAGTGTGGGAGTCTACACTAGCACCAAAAATAATGTTATCAACATAAACTTGGGCAACCAGCATACATTTTCCGGTCGTTTTCACAAACATGGTTTTGTCAACACTGTTCCGAACAAACTCATGTTCATTGAGATACAGGGTAACACGCTTGTACCAAGCCCTTGGAGCTTGTTTAAAACCATATATAGCCTTTTTAAGTTTGTACACATGGTCCGAAAATACAGGATCCACAAATCCCTTTTGTTGTTCAATAAAGACTTCCTCTTGAATGATATCATTCAGGAAAATATTTTTAACATCCATTTGATAGAGTTTAAAACCCATGGTACATGCAATAGATAACAGAATTCTGATAGATTAAAGACGAGCCACAAGAGCAAAAGTCTCATCATAATCGATGCCTTCTACTTGTGTGTATCATTGAGCAACAAGACAGGCTTTATTACGGGTAATATTTTCATTTTTATCGGTTTTATTTTTGAAGATCCAATTGGTCTCAATGACATTGGTATGTTTGGGTCGGAAAACCAAGGAACACACATCATTTCTAACAAATTGGTTTAATTTCTCATGCATTGCATTGATCCAACATTCATCAGTTAGGGCCTCTTTAATCTTTTTCGGTTCTAAGTGAGATACACAATAAGTATAAGAGAGAATGTTTAGAACTCGGTGACATAGACTCATACCCTCACTCAGATCACCCAAAATAAAGTATTTTGGATGATTTAATTTAACTCTGACTGAAAGTTACTTAATAGGGACGGCAATCGACGTGTCTTTCAGAATATCAGTCGAGGCTGAAACTAAAGAAGACTCAGTTTGATCACTTTCTTTATCAGGGCAATCATTAGTTTTAGGTTGCTCGTTGGGAACATCATCCACAATGACGTTGATAGACTCCATAACAATTTGAGTGCGAAAATTGTGCACCCGACAGGCTCTACTGTTAAGGGAATATCTTAATAACATCCTTTTATCGCTTCTGGAGTCAAACTTACCTAGATTTTTTCTATCATGTAAAATGAAGCATTTACTTCTAAAAATATAAAAATATTTCACATTCGGTTTCTTACCTCTCCAAAGTTCATAACAAGTCTTATCCATTCCGGGTCTTATATAGACCTGATTGATTATGTGACAAGTCGTGTTTACGGCTTCACCCTAAAATTACACGGCAACATTTTTACTGTCCATCAGTATTCTAGCCATTTCTTAAATGATCTGATTTTTCCATTTCACAATCCGATTTTGTTATGGAGTGATATGAGCTAAGAATTCATATTGAATTCCTTCTTCACTACAAAAATTTTTGAAGCTTGAATTTTCAAACTCCTTTCCATGATCACTACGAATTTTCACAATAGAAATGCCTTTTTCATTTATGAGTTTTTTTACACAATTTTCACGTGATCAAATATATCGAACTTTTTTTAGATAAGGTTTATCCATGAATATCTAGAAAAATCATCTACAACCATTGGGATATACTTCTTACCTCCAAAACTCTCAGTCTTACATGGTCCCATAAGATCCATGTGGATCAGCTCAAGGGGACACAAGGTGTGAATATCACCTAGAGAGGGATGGCTAGTCCTGGTTTGTTTACCAAGTTGGCAAGGACCGCACACATGATGTTTAACATTGAACAATTTTGGAAGGCCCTTAACACAGTTTTTCTTTGAAAATTTGGCCAAATTTTTAAAATTTAGATGACCAAGACGTTGATACCAAAATTCTGCAGACTTAACTTTAGCGGGATGGCATCCCAAGACAGGAACAGGCTTGATCCTGTAGAGATTATCGAAAGTTCTCCTGCCTTCCAGCACAATAGAGCCCCTTGTGTCATATATATAACATTTTATTGAAAGAATCTCACCTCCAAATTTTCATCACAGAGTTGGCTAATACTTAGAAGATAAGATTTAAGCCCGGATACATACAAGACATCACACGGCTTTGAGAGCCCAAAATTACTAATCAAGCCTTTGCCAAGGATTTGCTCCATCACCAAACATAACCATGCCATCGGGATAGTCAGTCAGTGACGAAAACATGGCTTTATTACCACACGTGTCTGGAGCATCCATTGTCAAAATACCACAGTGAATGATTTTGAGCTTTCAAAGCAATGTAACTTTACAAGAATAAATTTTGAAGGCATGCTTTAGATCGCTCTTTTTTATCCATATTTTTCTTCTCAAATTATCTTTTGATATAGTTTTCTTACTTGGTCATTTAGCTATTGAATATGATAAACCAAGTTCTTCATTTTCGCCCATTGTCTTTGATTGTACAACCGATTGGTGGCGTGATAACGGGAACATATGTGCCCAATTTGCCCACATGCATGACAAGTAGGCACAAATTTAGAGAAAGTGTTGGGATTTCTAGATTCATTTTGAAAGTAAGTATTAGACTCAAGTGTTTTAGAGGTTCTAGCAGATTTATTCATAGTTGTTTTATTACGTGATTTGGGCAAGAAGTTTGAACTAATTCGATTCTTTACGCATTTAGGCATAAACTTAAAAAGTTTTGGGGTACCGATGTTTTTGCGGAGAGTTTTTGTGGCGAGAACAAAAATTGTTTTAGAATGTTTATCGTTTTTAGAAGCATTCTCGACATAACCAAAGCTCTTTTTTGTTTCCTGCAAACTTTCCCAATCCCAACATATGATCAAACTTTTGAGTTTCGCTTGAGAATTTTTTTCAATATCATTCTTGGCATTTTCGAGCTCCAATTTTAAGGATTTGATTTTAGCAGTTAAGTACCCATTCAACATCTCCAGTTTACGATATTCGTGAAACGTTCTAATTTTGTTGTAAGTTCTACCTTAGCCTTTTCAAATTCAGTTAATTTACTATTTAGGGATTTATTAGTTTTCTTTACTTTTATACATTTTCTAAACAATTTGCCATAAGTCTCTTGAAGACCATCAAATTCATTATTAGATCCCTCACGAGAAGAATTTAATAGTTCAAGTTGTACATTTGTGGCTTCATCACTACTAATAATGAAAGTCTTGAAGGTCAGATAATTTACTTCTTCTTCAAATGATTTTTCATCATATTTTTCATCCTCTTCGTCCTCTAAGAGGGATGCATTAAGGCATTTCCTTTCTGACGTTTAAAATTAGGGCACTTTGTCCGAATATGACCGAAGCCGTGGCATTCATGCATTGAATTCCTTGAGATTTCTTATTTTTTATGTCTTTATTTTCCTTTTTATCTTTCTTGACCGAGTTATGTGACAAGTCTATTTCCTTGGAGGATCATTTATTATTTTTATTTTTGAAGAATTTTTTAAATTTTTTAACAAACAAAGCAAAGTTCTTATCACTGCACGACTCTTCATTAGAGTTACGATCTCTCTCTTCCTTTACAGTTTTTAAAGCAATTGATTTTTTCCGTTTGAATTGCGGGAGAATGTGCTCATACGTTTGTAGATAACTAACTAGTTCTACTATTTTTAATTTATCGAGGTCTTTACTTTCCTCAATAGCAGTGACCTTCGGTCTAAAGCATTCAAACAGAAATTATAGGACTTTTCGGATGATTCTATTCTCGAAAATTTGTTCTCCTAAATTGAATATAGAATTAACAATGTCATTCAATTTAGCAGAAAATTCATCAAAGATCTCATTATCTTTCCTGTAAATTTTCTCAAACCTAGTAATAAGCATTTGTAATTTAGAGTTTTTAACCAATTTAGTTCCTTCGTGGGTAATCTCAAGGATGTCCCACGCCTCTTTCGAGGTATCGCACATAAAGATACGCTTAAATTTTTCAGGAGATACAGCCATAAAAATAGCATACAACCCTTTACTATTTCAATAACATGCATCAAGTTCTTCTTTTGTCCACAAGGATCAAACTTTTTGTTCATCACTTGTGGTGTTTCTGGGTAGAGTCCACCCAATTTGAGTGCTGGCTCACACGCGCTTATTCATCAATTTGAGAAATGTTCTCATACAAACTTTCCAACACAGATAGTTGCTCCCATCAAATAGAGAGGAATGAACAGCGATTGACTGGTATGCATCTAGATCGAGATTGCGGATCAGGTTGAGCCTCTCATACCAATTTAAAGGAACCAATCGTTTTGAATCACTAATAATGTTTTGACCCCTCAATCAATTTGCGGAATAAAAATAATAGAATATATAATGCACGTAAAATATATTCTAATCTAGATGTGAACGGTAAATAATAAAAGCAATAATAATAATAAAGATGCGATTTTTAGTAACGAATAAAAATCTCGACAACCACGGCTATCGAATAAAACTCTCCAGACTTCAACGGTCAGAGAAGATATGCACTATAAAAATCAACTTACAGACCGAGTGGTGCAGATATACTAACCTAATCAACTTACTCCCGTCTTGTAATCTCTACCAATGAACTCTTTGAATTTACCCGTAGTAACGAAACCGGACCCATTCCAGTCTTCAAGTCAATCTTCCCTCACGAACCGTTGAATTGCCATACACCACTGAATCCCAATTTCCATGCACCAACGTCGCCAACAAAGGCTAACAGGCGGAAAGAAGTGTAATAGGTAAAGCATAATGTGGTGAGAAAACCTTGGCAATGACGCACAATTGTAGAAATTAAGTTTTCTCAAGGGAAGCAATATAAAAGCGTTAAAGATTAGATTTTGCACTGAAAAGACCATCAAAAACTCAAGTAATAAGTCTAGGGTAAATGAAATAAAACGGCTATATATAGAAATGCTCAAAAACCTAGGTTAAAAATATGACCGTTGGTAAAATGCACGTTGCAACACTTGAGCATAGGCAGGCACATTTAGGGTTTCATTGAATACATCCCTCAGCACTCAAGCGTGGCTCAAGCGAGCTTCGAGCGCTGGGTCTATTGGATTTGATGCTCGAGCGAGGTTCGGACAAGCAGCAGACGCATGCTTATAGGAAATGGGGCTCGAGCAATGAACAGGCAAGCAGTGGACGCTAGCTTACTGGAAACGGAGCTCGAGCACTAAGTGGACGAGCAGCAGGCAAAGCATCTCGGGAAAGGCGCTCAGGTGAGGATCAGGCGCACGACAAGCATAGAACTGGGTAGGGCACTCCAGCAAATAGCAATCGATATATTCAGATACGTTCACGGAATAACACGACCTTCACCGACAACAGACAGATACGGTCACGGAATATACCAACACATAAATGAGCCTAACACTACCAAACCAAGAGGTAACAAAACATCAATGCAATCCTTGTTAGAGGACAAGACTTCATATTAGATTCAGAATCATCCATTAAAAGCCAACAAGATCCCAAATGTAACTCTAAAGAAAACGGAGGGTGTAGAAAAGACTAAATGGAGGCAGCTAAAATAAAATGAAATTAAGCATTAACATGAATCTAACATGAATAAGAAGTTTAGGTGAAGTGATACATTGGACATTAAAGTCAATAATTCTCCATAACAAAACAACTTTCATTATGCTGAATATATAATTCAAGAAAATGGAAGTTAAAGAAATTTGAAATGGGATAATGTGGGTCAGTCAAATAGGAGAAATGCATTGGTATAACCAGGCCTTCATCATATAACTTCAAAATTAAAAGGAAAATTTCATAGGATCATCATATAACAATGTTAGGCAGCTAAAAAAGATATACATAATGTGCAGCAGAAATGAGAATGCTCAAATGGATTAGCACTATAGTACTAAATGATAAGAAATATGAAGTCAAATCAAATTTAAAGTTGCACCTACAAAATGACAATGTAAGCAAAGATTTCTGAATACAAATAACCTCTAGCTTTCTCAAACATCATGAGCATCTAGAACAGCTAGTGAACTACAAATCTATCGCCCCATAATTGGTGCATTGGTCTTTACAATAGAACAAATGATAGGGAAATGGTGCTTAAGACAGATCATGCACCTGACATAGTAAGACTTAGGTAGGCTAGATGAAACACCTGTAGAAAAACATGATTTGATTGAGGTTAAAGGCCAGAAGAAAATAAATATTTGGGAATGATGTTAAAAATAGTTCATGCTCCAACAATAGTGGGATTTAGATAGGTTAGATAAAACACTTGCAAGAAAAAATGATTTAGTTGGGAAGAATGGGATGCTTACGCCTATAAAGACTCAGACTATGGTGATTGTAAAAATATTTGAAAAAACTTTAGACATTAGGACAAAGGGGTGGGTATTATTTGGTTTACACCCATATAACAGTGAGATTAGGTAGGCTAGACAAAAAACTATTAAAACAAGATGATTGGAGTAGGGTAGAAAGGGATAGGCAGGCCTATAAAGACTAGGGCTAATGTTATTTTAAAAAAAAAAAGGACATTTGAAATTCCTTATATCACTACTAATTTTGTTTTCGTTCTCAATTTAATATTCACTTTAATGCCTTTGATATAAAAAGTTGTATTAACCCAACTGCTGAAGTTAAACAACACATTGGCATCTGTTTGTAGTTGGATAAATTGTTTAACAATCTCCCTGTTAAGATATTTAATTAGACCATGTCATGAGTTCTCCTAGCTAAATCTTTCAAAATCCACCCGGAGATTTTAGCAGCCCCAGCTCTCACTCTTAATGACGTAGACCATTAGCTCCATCTATCACAGAAGCAATGTATCAGAAAAAGCTCTTTTCCAGAAAATGGAAGTCAGCCAAGACATCTGTTAAAGGAGACCTAAGCAACAATTACCAAATCCAAAATGAAGAACAAGCTGCAAGCCACAAAAATGCAAGCAATAACTACCGAAAGTGCAAAGTTTATGAGAGAAATGAACAAATCCATGAACAGCACGGACCAAAGACATAGTCTTACTTTCTTATAAATCACATATACTTAATTTATATTGCATATTTAACTTCCAACAAGGAGTAACCAATAATGGAAACCAGTCACCAGCTTATACAAAGGAAAATGACTCCGAGTAGGAAATAATTTCTTTGAATGTAAAATTTTCTATTCAAAAAAGCAGGAAAACGGGGAGGACATACCACTCAAGGTAAGCACAATAACCCATAAAAACAATAGCACAACAAAATGAAGCAAATAAAAGAATACGCTACAAATCAGACTATGACATAAACTCCAAAGCATGGGTAGCTCCCCGAGGGTACTCTATTAGCATATGATACATATAGGATGCCAATACTCTCTCAACTTACTCCTCTACTCTTTTTACTCAAAAACTCAAACTACCCTTGATCTTATTTGTTGCCTAGTGTTTGTCATCTCCTCAGCCCCCGTATGCTCTTGCCATATCACCCCATGCCAAGTTATCAGCATTGAAAACCAAATCATCCTCTGCATTTGAAGTATTAGCTCCTATCTCTCAAATTAGCCATTCATCACTATCATCAATGTCATCCGCATTTAATATCTACTGTCAAAGAAGGCCATAGAGCCAAAGTGAAAAACAGACAAGAGTCAGAGTGAAAGAGAGAATGAGGGCAAATGGTTAGAATATGTTAGACCGCAGAAGTACACGTTTTATTATCAATGGTGAGAAAAGAAGCCATAGCAGACAAGAAAAAAATACCCAGTTTTCTATCTACTCTAATTATTTTCCCCATGCAAAATAGATTATAAGCTAGAACAAACATTTTTTACAGGTTATGGCTGTAGAAGTTTGAGGTCAGAAATTATTCACTGGAGAGACAAATTGTAGGTTTAACAAATTACAGTTTCAATTCATATTTGATTTATGGAGCTAGACATTGCCTAAATTTGGTTGTTTGCTGAGGAAGGAGATTATCAAGCCAAATACCCAAGATTTGTTGTTCTTAGACCACAACTAATAGCAAAAATTATGAAAATAGTGATTTTGTGTGGTGCGACTGAACCGGCAGAGAGAGAGACAGAGAGAGATTGTGTGTCATATGGTTGTTTGGTTGAAATGGCAACTATGTTTAAAAGAAATATAAATTGTAATTTTTTTTTTTTTACAAATTTAGGGGTATTTTAGGAAAACGGATAACAATTGTTTGAAGAAAGGGAGCCTAGGCGCTAATTGGGCAATACCTTTGACAACCATGGTTGAGACACACCAGAGGCATGCCCAAACACGTTTAAGACACCCAAGAAATGGAGTTGACCCATTTAGGGCATACTCTAGATATGTTTGAGTTAATATTTAAAATATCAAAACAAAAAACAGCTTACATGACTAAAAATAAAAAATGTGTTGAGGCTAGTTAGAAACTAGAAAAAAAAAAAAAAGTCAAAACTTGAGGCATAAATTACGTAAATGAACACCGATAGTTTCCCTTCCCAATAAGTCAAAGAGAGACAGGGAAGCTCCTGATAGAGAAGAGAAAGACTCAACAATGGATGAGTTGGCGCGATGACTGGTGGTTTGCAGGAGCAAGCAATAATGCATGGGGACAGAAATTCGGTGCTTGCTCAACTCTTTATTTGTTCCCTGATGATATAGTTATCACTTACATGCACGAATTGGCCAACACAAGAATGGAGATGGCTGAAGTAACAAACAAAAGGGATATTTGATGGTCAAATTGACCAAGATGAGAAATGAGAGGTCTGAAGTGAGAAACTAGAGTGATGGTAATGCGAAGATCGAAAATATTCCAAATTAGAAGAGATTTAATTTTTTTTTATTANATTTGAATGATTTTATTTGATAGATTTTATTTGGTGATATTTTATTTTTTATCTTAGAAAAGTGTATCATATTATTTCCTAATTTTGAGATATCATTAGTTAGAAAATTATATTTATTTTCTAATTAACTTAGGATGGAGATTCTCTATATAAGGATCCTAACTCTAATATTGAATGTATAGTTGATGAGTTGAATAAAATTTAAGTGATAGTGATTCCCTTCTCACTCTCTCTACTGATCTCTACTTATCTTCTCTCTACTCCTCCTCCTATTTCTTCCCCTTCTCTTAATTTCTTTTCCTTTCCTTCCCCTACTTTCCCCCTTCCCTGCATCAGATGGTCTTAAGGTTCCAATAGTGGTGGCACAAAATAAATATGAAGTTTAGGACGACATTGACAAGATGCCAACTTTGTGCTATAAATCATGCGCTTCCTACTCAAACGATGGCAATGAGGGACATCAGCAGCGACAGCAGTCAACAGTGCAGCATATGCGGATGTTGCAAATGATTTCGTGGCAGTGGCCAGCAAAGAGCCAATCATGGACATTGGCAGACATGGAGCAGTTGTTGTGGAGCTAAGAGGAGCCCACCAATCAGCAATGGGAAATTTCAGGACATGGAGAATGACAATGTCAAGTTCATCAAAAACATTCCATAAAACCACAAATAATAAAATAACAGCTTTTATTCAAATGAATTTCTGGTTGTAGTTTGACCATTGCTTATTTCACTTCAATTTGCATTGCAATTGTGCTTGGTGGGCGATGGACTGCCCTTTCCTTGACCTGCACTTTTCATAGAAAATGGTCAATTATATGAAATTGCTTCCTATTTTGAAAAATCTTGCCTTTGCAGGATTTTAAGTGAGTGAATCGTTATTTCTGACTATTGAGCTTACCTAGTTTGAAATTTTGGCCTTCTATTGATCCCTTATTAAGGAAAGTTGCGGATGAGGCATAAGTTATATGGGTGATTTATATGATAATAAGGGTGTTCCTTTGGTATGTGTTGTTCTTGGACTCGTTAATTTATCAACTAAACTGTTTGATAATTATAGTCAGATGAGATCATTGTTATCATTGCTTTTGCACCTTGATAAAATTGCCTAGATATCTGTGGCTTGCAGCTTCTACTTGCTTCTTGTTGATTTTTTATTTAGTTTTATTCAACATATGCGAAGTTGGGTTATATTCTGCTTTTAATGACTTTGTGGACAACTTCCATCTTCTGACCACATTTCACCGGCATTCAAAGCCTCCAAGAGGATTTTAAAAAAATTTGTTACGGCTAACACCAGTTCCTTCTTAAATAATAGAGCACAAGGTATTGCTATAATTATAGCATCTGGATTACATAGCTGACACATCAAAGTTAAGTTCAAAAAGAATATTAGTAAAGACAAAAACACAAGACCAAATAATGAAACTGTAATACAAAATCCAGATAGAAACTAACTCATATAGACAGAGGAAACATCCCGCCACCATACAATAGGCCTTTGAAATTCCATATCACAAATATGGAAAAACCGAACCCTTGCCTAGTTAAATTTTCAAGCATCTGGTAGCATCCGGAAGACATATTGTTACAGGAGAAATTAAACACTTTCCACATAAATAGAGTGAGATTGAAGAGCAATTGAAATGGTCAGAGATCGGAGTTAAACCTGCGGATAGTACCGAAGACTCGAAGAAGGAAACTCGGTGACCAACACAAAGCGTCTCTTCCTTGGTGATACTGTTTGCCTCATCAATCAGCTGCGAAGGCCATATTTCCTTCGTTGACTATTTTACGAAATTACCCTTCTGTTAAGTCTCTACTTCCTATTCAAGTACTAATTGATGCGCCGCAACGATGACAAAATGGGCCGGTCCAAAGTGGCTGGCCAACGAGAGTGCTATAACCGAAACGTAGTTTTATTATAATCATTTGAAAAATTATTTTTTTTAATTTTATAATGAATAAAATTATTTTTAAATTGATAAATGATGGAAAATTGAGATAAAATCTCAACATGGTATTTCAGTATTAGCTTTTTATATTATAAATTGATGAGCTCAACATTTAAATGTAAATTATTTGTTTGATTTTTTTATGGACCTAATATCAGATCGGTTAATATTTTTTATTTTTTAATTATAGAAAACTTTTCTTAAAAAAAGCAAAAGCTGCTCATCTAAATCAGTGAATTCCTATTATGTTGTATCAGTCGATAAAATAAAATACATTTAAATGCTAAACTAAATATAATTTTTCTAGAAAGAAGATTGATTTAAAATTCTAATATTTAGGCAGTGTTGATAAAAGTAGATCTTAGTTATTAGGAGAGTGAACGAATCCAATATCTAAGACAATCATAATAAAATCTCATATTATAAGAGGGTAAAAATTTTTAAGTTTTAGAATTATAAAATCTTAAATGGTATGAAAGGATACTCAATCGACCGGGTTGATTGTCACCCATTGCTTACAACATATTCTTAATTTGACATTTACGGCTTTATTCTAAAACAAAAAACAAAAGGTAAACATTTTTTTAGCCTTTTAAATAGTTTATAAAAAGACTTTTTCTCTTCCAATTTCTTTAAAATCTATAACTCCACATCCAATTAGTTGATCGTTTTGTCCAATTTTACATCTCCCCGAGACAAGTCCTAATCTTCCAACCTAAGCAGGGAAGACATTGTGGTGCAATTAGAGCCAATAGGATCCAATATCATTAGGTTCCAATGAAATTTGAAATTATTATGATAGTGGATTGTCTTATTAATTGGGCAAAACTATAACTTGTTACTTATAAATAGAAAGACATTATTTTTCAATCTATCACATTTTAAATGATAAAATTAAGTGGATAAGGAAACCATGACTACAACTTCACACCTTTTTCAAAGCAAGCAATATTTCAAGATGAAGTAAGTCTTAACCTCAAAGTTGGACAGTGCCCTCATTTGTAAGAATCTATATCGCCACCTATATATAATAGCATGGCCACATGTTTATTGATGATTATATTTTGAGGTAGATTATCCACATCCATGGGATAAAAGATGGTTTCCTATTTATATGTAGTGATATGTTTTTAAAAAGTAGGTGAGACTCGATGAGTTTTAGAAAAAATTCTAAATCAAAAAATCTGTATCATTAATATCATAAACACAAATAGAGGTTTGTAGGCTCAGAATATCTCCTTGAAATATCATTCAATACTGAAATTAGTATTATACTAATTAAATTAGAATGTGAAAAGTTAAAGAATAAATAAATTTTTTGTACTTATAGAAAAAGTACTTTTTCCTATAATGTATTTAATAGTCCTAGGTGTTGAGAAAGAATAAGATCTTCTAGAAGACAAGTTCCGTGTCTTAAAAATAGTCCTTCTACAAGGATGAATAAGTGTTGTTTTTGAATACTTCCGAGTGGGATAATAATTTTTCTCATTTGAAATATCGTAAGCCAATTATGTTTGATTTTCTATAAATAATAAAAAGGGAAGATAAGAGAAAAAAAAATAAATATTATGCCTTAGAATACTTTCTAGATGAAATTGTGTTTGTTCCGTAGTCTAGACCTAAGAACTTGTTGGCTTCTTTTTGAACTTGTTGAATTTTAACAAATATGCATTGTATCAATAAAGACACTAAATATATCTCAAAGATGATTAAGTAATCATATCATAGTAGGATAATAGTGTGTGAGGACAATTTTGCTAATTGGTGAAATGTGACCTTCATATCCCGATCAATTGACACTGTGTTTCTCTTACTTTTAGAGTATGATTGCCACTACAAAGATTATGGCTTACTTTAAAGACTATAACTTATTAGTCAATTACTTAATTTTTTAATTAAATTTACTTTGTTTATATAAACGTAGTTTGTTAGTTATTGGGTATACAAGGTTCACAGATAGCTTCCTTTTAGTAAGCTCTTTCTACCCTTTTAACAATCTAAAAATCTTGGATAACTCATACATCTTAGAAGTTTTGAAAATCTTATAAATCTAATTGGATACTGACGGAGTCAAATGAGGGGTTGTTTGGCTACCATAGTCTTGGATGCCTTAGTCTAACACCTTGATATGATATCTCGAACATCACAAACATTTTTGGATATACTAGACTTCTTGCCTTCTTAATTAAAAATAGGGCTAACATTATAGGATGATAGTAGAGTTATTATAAGATGTCGATAGAGTCATCATAAGAGGTAAAAGCAGAGAGAGCTCAAGTCTTAATATCATAATGCCTCTTCACAATGAAGGTATTGTAGTAGCGGGTAGAAAGTGTCACAAATTGATAATAAGTATAAAGCTTATACTCTATATTGATGGAGGATGTCCATATATATAATTTAGTTGTATAGAAATGTATATATATGCAAGTAAATAGTCTAGGTGGTTCTAAGGTGATCTAGAGAATTACAAAAAATAAAAGAAAAATAAGGAGGCATATATTTTACTCTCTAATAATCTTGAGTGAAAAGAATATTGTGTGATTTTAGAGTATTTTTAAAAAGATATTAATAGAAAATATTTTAAAATATGAATCCTAACTATCCATAATAAAGGATGGAAGGGAATCTCTTAAGATTTTATTGAAAAGGTGATACTTTCTGTCTAAAAGGGTAATGCACTCTCATTTGAAGCCAACCTAGCTAAAACTAAATAATGGTATAACTTAAAAGAGTGAACAGTCATGAAAGTTCTAGGAATGAGCCCCTATGGGTGAGTATTAGAAATGTGTTATAAACTCTTTATACTCAGTCTTCTAAAATAAAAAGTGTATCTTTTAAAAGTTTAGTATCTCTACACACAGTTTGAAAAAAATCATGAAAAATTTAACTTCTTAACATCACATAGGATATATTAACCTAATGTCATACGAGTAATATGAAAAAAGTGTCATCCCATGATATACCCTTTAATTCAGAGCATACATAATAGCCACAGTATTGTGGCCATCTATAAAGTATGTTAGGCCATTATCTTAAAAATGTAGGTAAGTTGAAGTACCCTGTGTAATTGGGAAGGAGCTTTAACTTGTGGGATAAAGGTAGGAAATAAATCCAAATGCTTCTCCTAAATGGAAGCTAATAAAAATATATGCAATTATTGACAAGCGATGGCTAAAAATCTATGTTTGTCTTATAATATGTTGGCATGCTGTAAGTAGATCATTCCTTTTTCATATTAGGAATTTTATGATTTGTAATTTCTATGACTTAATTAGCGATTTATTAGGTATTAGATTTTCACATGATAAGAAAGATTTGCTAATATAAAGATCAATATCACTCAATTA